>DF237108.1:0-164667 GCA_000708835.1 Klebsormidium nitens | reverse complement strand
TTTGAGCTCGGGGTAGAAAACCTGAAGTGCGCACTTGGAAAACGGCAGTGTGACCGGTTCTCTCTTTGCAAGGTCTTGAAAACAGAATCATCCCCAATTCTAGTTGCTGGTCCAGGGACAGGCGGCTTGTCCCCTCAGCGCCATTTACGCTCCCAGCTAGCTGAGCAGCACTTATAAGCTCTCCACGTCGAGCTGACAGGGGGCGCTTGGGTTAGAAACATCGCTCTGCACCAGCTATGGCTGCCCTGCAGGTCAGGTTAGACCTAACAGGCGAGCTGTCAGCAAAGGAATCCCTTCGGCCCGCCATTTGGAGGGAGTCCACCATTCAAAGATGCTGTCGTATGCCTGCCAATTATTGGCACTTCAGTCCAATCTGCCAGCTGAAAGTCAGTCGTGCATTGGCAGAGTCGGGGAAGAGACGAGAAGCTGATCTGGATTGGTGGTCACGAGTGGCTTGGAAGAAGAGTACTTGTTGTGATGACCAGGAAAGCAAGCCACTAGATTCGAGGGGATTGAGGGGTCACATCCTTTGGTTTTCTACGGTGCAGCGGAGACTGAATCAGCTGGAATGCATTGATGCTCTTCACCGGAGACAATCTGCGCATGAAGGTGAGTTTTTTGAATCGGTTGGAAAGTTCAAGAAGAAACTCTTTTGATCTGACTTCTGCAGCGGAGAGCAAAACTTGGCATGGAAGAGTGCTGCACTGATTGCAGAACGTTGGTGGTGGAAAGTGTTTGATCCTGGATGCTTGTGCCTCATGGGTTTATGTTTTTAGGATGCTTCTGCATTACAAGAACCCAATGCTTACAAGCTGGATGGATCAAGCCTTCTGTGGGGTTCAATGGAGGCTCAAGTTGCTAATGAATCCATAGCGTCACCTTTTTGCGAGGTCAGTTGATGTGACTAGCAAATAATCAGTGAACGTGTGATGACAAAGTGACCCTTATAGGTTAGGTGTGTTCCATAAGCTCCTTCCATAAGATCCTGGCTGATCCCAAAAGCTTGAGCAACCTGGGTTTCTTGCCTATTGATGCTTCTCCGTCTCCAACTGCTTTAGAGCTTCTTTTTGGTTCGATCAGGCCAGAGCTGCTCATATGATCCCCATTCTCGAATCCTTAGTCTTCTTCTTGGGTCGACGATCATTGAACCTGATCAGTGAACAGTCAGTGGATGCATTTGTGCTGGTCTTCCATGATTTCATTCGCTTTGCAGACCGTATATGGTCTTCAAAGCTGCGAGGTATTTTTGGACATAGGAGTTATGCTCTGCTTTGTGCTTCACCCAGTCAACAGAAGTATGCGATGGATACGAGAATCCGAGAGCAACCTTCTTAGCCCGTCATTGTTGCAGCTTTTATGTGAATCCGTAGTCATTGTTTAAACAAACATAGTGTAGACTGTTCTCACTGTGCTGGCGAATGTGGATCGATCTGCTTAATTGGTGTTGTTTGCATGTAGCTCTGTAGGTCACTGCTTTGCGCGATTGCATTTTCTTAACCAGTAAAAGGTTAAGAAAGTGGCTCAGACGATTGCTTTTCCAGCACTGATGAGTAAAGATCTTGGGGGATGCTGCCAGAGGACCTTGATATTTGATACTGGGGCTCTGCTTATCCCTGAAGTTCAAAGTACAAAGAAATCCTGAACGTCGGCGTATCTTAACCCACTTCTGGTGATTCTGACATAGTTCTGTCACTGTTGGATGCAAGTCAGTGCAAAGTTCAATGTTGACAGGCCGGTTCAGGACGGCCGTATCAGAGTCCCCGCTCCGCCACATGCAATACAGCGAAGGAGGAGGTTGTGTGAAAGTCAAGCCAACTAGTTCTCCTTTCAAAAAGCCGGTCAAGTGCCTACTCCATAATTCATCTCGTCTCTTATTTATCTTTCCAGGACTCCTAGACCCCGCAACCATCATTCTGCATCTTGACTGCCCTTTCTAGCAGAGCTACGCGAGAAGAGCAGTCCAATGACACAGCCATGCTTTTTATGGGGCGACCCCAGTGTGGAGCGTCGGGGCAGTCCCTTGAAGACAGCACTTTTATTGCTAGTGGTTGCAATCAGCTTCAAGACGGGGTATGGAGCTTTAGGGGACGCTGTTTCGTCGACGTGCCCCTTCAAGGGTCCCTCTACTGAAAGTAAGTGAAGGAAGGACGAGTCCTTCTGTTTATATAAGTTCCGAGTGCACAAGAACACTTCCACTCTTCTTTTCACTACTGGAACTACACTCTTCTTTTCACCTCACTGGAACTAAAGATGGCTGATTAGACTGACTGTAATCAGGAACGTGCCCGTTCAGTGCCATTGGTGTCCAGTATCACTGTTTTATAAAAAGATGCATTCAAAAAGTTCCAATATCCTGCAATCAGACACTGAGCTTTTGGAGGACTGAACCAGCTGCAGCTATCCTGTTCGAGTCTTACTTGGCACTTGGCTCAAACCGTCAGCCACACATGTGAGCAAAGCTTCCGATTTACAAGTGCCAGCAACAGCAGAAGCGATATATTCATCTAGCATAAAGGAAGGCATGGCAGAGAGTATGTACACTCCGTGTTAAGTGTGAGTCTGGGCCGAGTCTGAGCTCAAATTGAAGCTCCTTTTGGTCTCTAGCTTTTGTGCGGTGGAGCGACATCAGCACCTGGCCGAATGGAGTAGTCCCTGGAGTGGACCCGTCCAAACCAGCAAACGTGGTCATCCCATGCGGCCAATCAATCCTTCTAGATCGGCCGAGCCTCAATCTGGGGCTGTTGAACGTCAGCGGACATCTCAAGTGAGTAGTGGAGCATACATCCACCTCCCATACACTCCGCATCATCAAGAATGATGTGATGTATCTTGCGCTCAAGATGGATCTTGACTGGGTCGTCATCCTTCTGGTTGATAGGTTGGTTGAGGGGTTCGTTGCCCTATCTGCTACACAACATCTTTGTCAATCTGGTTATGGTATGGCGTACCCAGAGTGGTGAAGAAGGTTCGCCTCAACCAAATATGTGAAGGTCAATTCTTCGTCGGCCTTATCTGCGACGTGTTTTCTAATGCGTTTCATCCGCCTGTCAAGGTGACTCAACCGAAGCGGCTTGACTTCTGATCTGGGGTTTAAGATCCCCACTCCCCCTCAGATGTCTCTTCTCCACCGTTTCCGTAAACGAGCTTGAAACCACGTTGATCACTTTCGTTTTGAACAAATGCACGCGTTGCCTTTGCACAATCGCTAGTTCCTGAGACCCCAGGCAAGCAGTGCATCTCAGCAATCTTTGCAGGTTTCTTGATGACCCCAGCTTGCCTCTCATCTCGATCAACGCAACTGCAATCGTCGTCTTCGGTCAGCTGACCATCGGCACCCCGGCGCAGCAATTCTCCAACAAAGTGAACATCACCCTGTTCTCCAATGGGACCCAGGAGCAGTACGTCAGCTACCCCGCGTTTAACGGCTCTCTACAAAGTGTTGGGGAGAAGGTGTTTGCAGTGGTACGTTTTTTTGTTTTCGCCCTTTCGTTTGTCCTTCTGTTTGTACGGATTCTGACAACAAACGTCCTGTTCCACCCTGCTAGAAACCAGTCTAGAGTTGCCTTCTAATAAGTATATTGGCGCTGTAGTAGATGTAGGTTTCCGAGATTGTATGGGGAACAGCGTCGGGCTTTTGTCGGTCTGCTCTGTTGGGTCTTTGTTGTGTTGGAGAATATCAGATTTTCTCAAGAACTAGGTATGGCGGATCTTCGCAGGTTGGGTGACAGGTTGATCTGCACGGGATGCCCGGCTTTCTTTGAGGAGCAGACTTCAACATGCCCAGGTTTGTCAACCAGTAAAATGGTCCTTCGCAGTTCGGAGGACAGGTCAATCTGCAAGATATGCCCGCAGCTCTCAGATCCCGGACGCTTTCTTTGAACAACTAGTATGACGCTTTTTTCACAGGTTGACAGGACAGGCCAACCTGCACGGCATGTCCGGCGGTTCTCGGGCTCCGAGTGTGCCAGACGTTTTCTTTTGAGATAGAACTGTTCCGCTCGGTCCTGAGAGAAGAGGGAAGGAGAATGCGGACTCCCGGCCAAGCTTTGAGGGGCCTTAGGCTATCACCCAGGCAAATCGACGGTCAGAATGGTCCTGCCGTCGAAGTTCATTGTCGATCCCCTGCGATTATAAGCCAGGGGGCTCGCCGAAAGTTGTCCAAGTTCTCCTCCCATCCGTTTTGACGACTAGGTATGACGCTTTTTCGCAGGTCGGAGGACAGGTTAAACCTGCACGGAATGCCCGGTGCTTCCCAATCCTCCAGTGTGCCAGACGTTTTCCTCGAAGATCAGAATCTTTTCTCGCAAATCTCAACAACTAGTACAACGATCCTTTTCTGCCCAGTCTGAACAACTAGTATGACGATCTTTTGCAGGTCGGAGGACAGGTCAACCTGCACGGAATGCCCGGCGGTTCTCAGACGCCGACTTGGGTGCACCTCTCAGCGACTGCGCGAAAAAACGCGACCAGCATCCAGGTGGATACTGACGTCAGCAAGTGGCCGATTGGCGGCCGGGTCGCGATTGCGTCAACGGACTACGACATGGAGCAGGCGGAGACGGTCACGATCGCCAATATCACTTCCGGTGAGCGGGTTTCGGTCTTGTGGATTCAAAGACAATGATAAAATTTGCATGACGAATATCTTTGCGGTAATTAGGTGTAGGGAGTCGCACGATATAATCGTGAGGTTTGGTTTCCAATCGTATTTATGTGACGAAGGGAAAAGAAAGAAAAAAAAGGGGGAAGAAACTTCGACAGAAGAGAGGCGGAGGCGGTTACCCTCACTGGACGTTTCTCAAATGATGCTGGTGTTGCGCGTGATGCTGACGTCACGCATATCATCCAATGGCGGCGAACCCCTCTGTAGCAGTGGTGGATCTTTGCATCGAGGTTTGCTTCTCTTCGCTTTGGATGTCTTGCGCTTAGATGGTCTGCCATAGGTTTCAATCTGTTGCTTCGTGGAAAGGATCTGCGACGGAGCTTTGATCCTTCTGCAGCCCTTCTGTTGGCTCTCTGGAGTAGCCGTTTCCGCAGTTTCAGGGCTTGCTCATTCTTTCTTCGAGCCTTTGATTGCCGCTGCTAGGAATCTTGAAAAACTGCAACCCGACTTTGACCCGTCACTCGTTCTCACAGCAGCACAATAGTACTTTGCTCACCGCTCCCGTCGCCTCTTGTCAGGACCGGGGGGAGCTTACACCCTGACCTTCACCCCCCCGTTGCGTTACATGCACTGGGGCGACGACATGGAGTCGGGGGCGCCCGGGAGGCTGCTGTTCCAGAAGGCGGAGGTCGCCCTGCTGACGAGGAACATTTACATTCAGGGCCAGCGTGAAAGTGGCCGCCCCCTCGTTGGTAAGCCCTTCGATCATACGCAAAGCTTGGGAGCCGTTCTTATGTTGTACGTGATCACGTGGGGTGGTGAAGCTGACGTAGACGCCCCCTGAAAAGCATCGTAGGGCCATTCGCGGAGTTTACAAACCCTGGGCTTATCTGCATGAGCGGCTTCAAGAAGAGTCAGTCGTTTTGGCACGGGGCCGGGGACGCTGTGGAACGGGTGACGTGGCGAACTTTAGGAGCGAAAGCCTGAGCTAGGCTTTCTTTCGACCAATCATCATTTGAGAAGCCCCGGTTCAAAACCTTAAACCTCGCCACGTCATCCCTCTCATCAGCGTCGTCCGCAATGGTCCCAACTTACGTTGACCCCTCTTTGCATGGATTGTATTATGCCCCACGCTTTCACAGGTCACGGAATCTATCTTGGAGTGCGCGACAGTTGTACGTCTTATTTTCATCCACAGGGCCATTAATCGCATATGTCACTGCCATCCCCCAGTTGACTGTAGATGCAGCTCAAGTGATGCGCCTCCAGATTGCCTTATCAGAAAACACAGAGGTCGAATTGTTCTTCCAGAAGGGGGGCACTTCATGGTACTGCTACCCCCCCATTAACCGAGGGCGTCGTGTTAGATCACAACGGCCAGAAAGGAGAGGTCAGAATTATTCATACGTTACTGTCAGCCTTGCAGTTATTGGTGTTTGGAGCCGCAGCGACGTGCCGCAAAAAGAACCAGAATGAGAACCCCGGGTCTTTTTTAACTGCAGGGGGCCACTTCATCTTAGATGCCACGGCCGCCCCCCAGTTCATAGAGAGCGTGGAACTACTTTCATGGGTCAGCAAGGACAGCTCGGACTTGGTGTGCGTTACTGTCCACCCCCACAATCTCAGTACTCGGAAACCAAAGCGACGCGCCCTCATAATCGGCAAGACAAACACCTTGTACCTTTTGTTTTTCAGGGGGGCATTTCATAGTGTACGCTACTGCCAGCCCCCAAGTACATCGAGGGGCGTGGAATTGGCGTTTATGGGGCAACAAGGACAGCTCAAACATTGTTGAACTGTCACCCCTGCAAACGTTGGCATGCCGCAGGATTGCCATAAAGGAGGACTCTATATCTTACTTTTCCAGGGGGGCACTTCATCGTGTATGCGACCGCGACGCCCCAGTTCATCGAGGGCGTGGAACTGGCGTACATGGGCCAACAAGGACAGCTGGGGCGTTACCCGATTCACTTCCACATCTGCCGCAGCCACGCCAACTCGTACGTCCGCAAGATCACCGTCCGAAACACGCTCCAGCGATGCGTGGTGAGCGTCCGAACACTGCCTTGAGCGTCTCAGAGACCCGTTCAGCAGTCCTGAGTTACTTTGGTTACATTTTGGGTGTCCGCAAGCCCTACAAGGTACGAAGTGAGCGTCCGGATAAACACTGGCAGCGTCCGAATCACTCTCTAGCATGCTCGCTAAATGAATTGTCCTCTCCATCACGACGGGCCACTGCCTACACGAGAAGGGACGGCGTTGCACATGTTTGTTATTGAGCGATTGTACTTTGGAAACGATTCTGTGCGAAGACACGTTAGCCTTAACTTCAATGTCACGTTCTCTCAGGCAGGTGGTGCATCGCACAACCGACCTCCGTGTCGAACAAAATTGTTCCATTTCCTGACGACAGGCCACTGTTTCGTTATATTTGGTGACGCAGATTTCGTAGCCCTTGAGCAGCGAAATCAGTTTAGCATCTTACGAAGGCAGCCCACCCTTTGTTGCAGGTCGTCCACGGCACAGACGACCTGCTTATCGAAGAAAACGTCGCCTTCAACTCGACGGGCCACTGTTACATGACGGAAGACGGAGTCGAGGTTAACAACACCTTCTCGCACAACCTCGCCGCGGCCGGCTACCCAGCCAAGGTCCTGATTCCCCCCCAGTTCACCGATCCGCCGAATACGGACAACACCCCCGGACTGTTCTGGATGGCGAACGCAAACAACACGCTGGTGAATAATGCCGCAGGCGGCTCGAGCGGCTCCGGCTTTTGGTGAGAAGCCAAGAGCTCGTTGACTGTTCTCTAGGCGACTTTTATGATTTGCGGAGCTTCTCGGATTCTTGTGAGATCCTGAATTCCCCCAGAAAGGCGAATAAGACCCCGGGGAATAGCCGCGGGGGGCTGGATCGGCTCCGGTGTTTGGTGAGTCGCCAAGATAGTCGACTGTTGTGGGATAATCTGCGGCGCCTCTGAGCTTTCTTTTACTTAGAGTTCCAAAGGGAGTCCTGAAATGCAAAGAACTGGCAAGTGTCGCCACGGGGGCCTCGATTGGCTCCGCCTTTTGATCAGTCGCCAAGGCAGAGACTGCTAGCCGATCTCGGATTGACTTTCATTACCTAAGTCCCAGCGTGCTTTTCAACCGGTATGTTGAGCGTTTCTAAGCGTTTTGGTTCCCAAGAGCCGTACAGAGGTTACATTCGTCAGCAGGCCGGGACACAAGGTAGGGCCTCTGCAAGGCGGGTGACGTCAGCACTTTCACCGCAGTACACTTTCTTTTGAGCCAGGCACCAAGTTGATCAAAGGGTCTGTGCTATTGGCAGGGCTCGCAGAAGATGGATGACGTCAGCACTTGCGGACTTAAATTGCACCTTCTCCGTCCAGAATATAATATCACTGGCAGTCGTGAGGGTCATACACGCATTGCTTGAGAGGAATGACGTCAGCATTATCATCAAAACTACCTTCCCTGTCTGACCAGGTACCAGTTGGAGCGCAGAGTCCGGAGGATCAGAGCGGGCTTGCCCAGGGCGGGTGACGTCAGCATTTCAGTCATGTTTGCACTTCTTAGACCAGGTCATGAAAGTTCGTTCGAACATCTGGAGGACCATACAGGCATTGCTTGAGACGAGTTACGTCAGCAACACCACCAAGCGCCACGTTCTCCGTTCGATTAGGTACCAATTGGAGCGACGCGTCCGGGGCATTAGTGTGGGCTTGCCCGGGGCGAGTGACGTCAGCCCCCGGTACATACCGATCAAGCTCTTCGAGAACAACACGGCGCATTCCTGCTCGCAAGGCGTGACGACCTACGAGCGGGGCTTTAACCCAACCGTAGTAACCCACCCCGTGCCTGGGGTTAACCTCACCACCCCGGTGCCCACGTGGCTAACCGGGGTGAATTCGTACAAGAACTATATTGGGTAAGGCGACGGGTGGAATTTCACTGGCACTCCTTTATGTTTTCTATTCTGGTGTGAAAGTCGAGGCGGAATTAATGCTAGGGTGTCAGTAATGGCGTGGGTACGCTTCCACTCCATTTTCATTGCGAGCTCCGGTTGCTCAGGCCGGTCTTGATCAGAAGCTAGAAGAAAGCTGCTCTCTTGTCAGTCGGCTTGCGAACAGGCGCCACGTTGCTTGTCTCGGATCGAGATGCATTGCTCAAACCTTGTCATCATGACTAAGAAGTCAGGTGTAATCATTCTCGAGCGACCGGACGACCAGAAGGGAAACAGACAAGACTGGTAAAGTCGTACCTTCACTAAGGTCGCCGTCTTTGTTCTGATTTCAGCTTCCTGCCACAGAACGTTAGTATTGTCATACTCTGCCGGCTTTGCTTTCGGTTTGTAAGGAGCGGCAACGTCGGGACGTGAAGGTCCTGCTTAGGCATCACGACATACTCCTCGATATTATTACAGATTGAAGTTTTGAAAGCGCTCTGTCAGCATGTCGACCGGACATTCAGAAGCCCCGTCGCAATGTAATCCCACTCTGAACAGCGGCTTCTGCATAACTCCAAAGTTTACCTACCTGCAACCCAAAATGCTCGGAAGTCCCAGCCGACCGCTTCTCTAACATACAAAAGCCCTGACCTTTGGGCGGTCGATTATCACCGATTGGTTTCGTCTTGCTTAATCTGCAGGAACGTGGCATAAACATTCTATCTTCGTGCTCAGATGTTCTATTTGACCTCCACAGCGTCTTCTCGCAACAACTCGCAGTGGGTCTCCTTCCGAAAAGCCACTTTGCAAACCATTTTGAGACTCGTAAGTCAGGATCTCTTCTGTCGCCTCCGCGTCTTTCCGCACAATTTCCAGTCGGTCTCCTTTCGAAACGCCACGTTCGCAGACAGTATTGCGACTCGATCCTTTTTCACCTTCAGAGTCTTCCCGCACAACTCACAATGGGTCTCCTTGCGAAACGCCACATTCGCAGGCAGTGTTGAGACTCGTAACTGAAACATCCTTTTTTCATACCTTCAGAGTCTTTCCGCACAACTCGCAAGGGTCTCCTTCCGAAACGTTACCTTCGCAGACAAAGTTCAGAATCGTAAGTGGTATTAGTTCTCTTTCCACCTTCAGTCTTCCCGCACAACTCTATAAAACCGCCACGGTTCCCAACAATATTGAGATCGTAAGTGACACAATTCCTTCCCACCTTCAGAGTCTTCCCGCACAACTCGCAATGGGTCTCCTTCCGAAACGCCACGATCGCCGACAACGCTTACGGCGTCCACGCAACCGGGTGGAACCTCCAGATCCTAGACTCGTTGGTCGTGGCCGAGAGCCAGAACCTCGGGACGCCTGTGTTGTGTACCAACATAACGGCCTACCCGGATTGCATTCCTCTGGATACTTGCACGCTGCCGGCTCCCGGCGCGCTTGACCCGGCTTTCCGGGTGCGCACGATTCCCAATCCTGGTGAGTTGGAGGCGCTTCGCGTGAACCCCTGATCTATGTCGTCCTCTTACAAACGACCCCGGATGTGTTAGAGTCGCCTTAAGAGAGCTCCTGATTCTCCTTCCTCCTCGCACTATCTCAGTGAGCTGCTCCCCTGTCTCTCGTTCCACCTCTTCCATCTGTTTCCTGTCTTTTAAGTGTTTTCTCGAACATTCCACTCCACGGAGAAGCAATAAGGGTACTGGAGATTCAATCCGTATTCGCAAGGCTACGCGTAAGGAAAATGACTCCTAGTGCTCTAAGAAACCCAATCCAAACAACATCAGCGTGGTTGGTTTTGTTGTTAGGCGCCGGTTGAGATTTGCAGTCGCTATGTACGAATTGCGAATTTGGTGCATACCTTTTGTTTTGACGCTTCTTCCAAGGGCCGCGATTGCAGCCGAAGCCTCCGCTCCCACACAAGCTGCCTTAAAGACGTGCTTTGAACGCTTTCTTGGCCAGGTTTTTTTTTTTTTTTCGACACTTATATTCAAGCGCTACATCCTTTCACTCTTTCTGAAAGGTGAGAATGGAAGGCGTCGGGTCATTGGGCTCCAACTGAAAGAGGAAGGCTACCCGCTTCCCCTTCCGGGCCAGGGCCTACTCAGAGGCCCTGTTCTCGTGTCGGGAGTTACCTTTATTGGGTTCTCACCCCGCTGCGACGTCGACTATTCCGTGACCAGCGTAAGTCCTCTCCAGCACACTTCTTTTGAGATGAAAACCCAAAGCAGAGCTGCCGTCTTGCAAGCTTGAATTCCAAGAAGATCAGATCATCGGGTTAGGGCGCGCGTCGCCCGAAGTCGACCACGTTAGTGTGGCAGTTTGAACTCAGGTTAAGCATCGAATCACGAAGGCAGTATGCTTTTATGGGCTTGGATCTTAAGCTTTTTTTGCAACTCATAATCTTTCAAAAGAATTGAATAAAAGGGATTACGAAGCAAAAGACAGAAGTTTTTCAAAATCACTTTCCTCTTAAAGAAGAGTGAAGTCTTGTAAACCAAAAACAAATAAGTAAGTAAGATGCAAGTCCTTTAAGATGGTTATGGCAAGCATTATGGTCTTAAGCTGGTTGAGCAATGCTGCGCTAACGTGGTCAGAGTTTCAAGCACTCAGCCATTCTCTGGTTGATGCGGACTTTTAGCTTTCCTGGTTGCCAATCATGCATCAGACTACTCGGGCCGTACTTGCGTTGGGCAGGGGCTTCTTTGCCATTGATTACTTGGTGGCGTCGTTACCTAAAGCTCGAGCTTCGATCGTAGAAGATCACAATCGAGCTGCTTTTTCGCTCGCTTGATGGACGTTTCCTTTCAATAGAACGTCTGCAGCGACTGCTGTTTAGCCTTGCCAAGGTTGGTTTGCCCTGTTGCCAATAGCATCTCCGGAAACAAGCTGTCGAGAAAAGGCCTGTTTGGATAGTAAATAACCTGGCTCCTTTACGAGTGACCTTAATCAAAAGGATGCTAAAGCCCTGTAGAGTCTATATTGAACACGTGTGTTTTGCTCGTTTTTTGAGCCCAAGTGGGTAGTCATGTGCCCCTGTACAATGCTTGAGCTTTGGTACAAAAGCTGACCTTCTGGATTCATTATTTTTGCTTAGTATCCTTGGTGGTCACCGAGTCATCAGGCTTCCACGTTCTTCAGCAGATTACGTTCACTCTCAAGCGCCTGATCTACACCTTTCCGGTGTTGTGTAGACCAGCGCCGAGCCATCAGGCTTCCACTTACAAATTACGTTTACCGTCAAGCCCCTCCGCGCATTTTTCAGCCGAATGCCGAGCCATTAGGTTTCCACTCTCTCATCGAATCACGACAACTGTCATGCGCCTGATACACATCTTCCGGGCTCTGTGCAGACGAACGCCGACTTCGGAGCGGGCACCGCTTTCAACCCGGGGCATACTTTCCAAAACATCACTCTGATCAACTGCTCGCGCCCAGTGTTCTACAACCCAGCAGAAACCTGGAACGCCACCGCGAACAATTTCCTCGGTTACACATACGCCGACGCGGGGTGGATGCACGCCATACGAGATGCCGACGGCTCCCTCATCGGGCCCTCCCCGCTGTCCTCCAACTCCACCAGCCTAGTTCTGACCAAGTCCGCGGGAACCGTTACCGCCACCGTTACCGCGGCAGACATGTTTGTGGGCGTAGCTTCCACCGCCGGGAACACGAACGAGAGCGGGTCGGACCAATGGGGGGTCGGCTTTGTGGTGTCGAACAGTTCGCACATGCTGCCGCTGAAAAGCGATACGAGAGCCGTATGCGCTCCGGAGCCAACTTGGAATGCGTACCGATGTTGGGGGGTGTGCTATCGCACGCTTTGGGTCTACTACTACGAGCCGGGCTTCGACGGGAAGGATACCTCCGTTCGAAGCTCGTTGCGCGTAACACGGGTAGGTCGCCCTGGAAGACTCTTGTCTGGTTTCGAACTTCTTGCTGACTTTTCGTTTATGGAAGCGATCGGCGGTGGATTTGCGGTGGATACTGGTTGTGAGCCGCCCATAGACCTCACAAACAAAAATGCATGCGTATTCTGAGTGCAGTTTGTTGGCACAGTTGTCGTCCAAGGAGTCCTTTCTAAGATAAATCATTCTGCTTTTCAAGGTTGAGAATCGATTCTGAGTCCAGTCCGTTCGAGCTTCGACGCCCAGAGCGGACGACAGATCATAACAGAGAGTGGTCAAGTCGAACGATTGTGAGCAGATGCGCCGTTCAGAGTCGGCGTCTGGTCCTCCGTAACGCCTCGGCAATCCATTTTGAGCACGAACACTGGGTTTCAGATTGCTTGCTCTGGAGTCACGTAACAAACCCTGGGGGACAGTATAAACAACGGCAAATTAGGCGGCCTTGCTGATTGTGAAAATCATATGAATCCAGCTCATTACGTTGTTGAATACAACAGATTTTGCTTCAGGCCGCAAAGGAGTGTCAGGTTTGCTCAAGGACACATTGATCATTTGTCAGGTTGATTTCGATGCCGGAACCCCACGTCCGGACCCGCAATACCTTCAAAATTTTGGACTTAACAAGCTTTCGTCTGGGACATCAAACGGCTTTTCGGGCCGCGTTTAAGATATTTTGGGGCTCTTGTAACTGTACACCCTTCCATATGCTCTTCTGACGGTTTGAAATCATCTCTTCAGGTTGCAGACCGAGTGTCAATCAAGCTCACGGGAACAACGGCTAATTGTCATTTCAATATCATTGCCGGATCCAACTTCCGGACCTTCAAAACCAATCTGGGGCTCCCGTGTCGGTAATTCCCTGCAGGTAAAGGCCGTGAAACACGTCCGTAAAACACGTCGTTGAAACTTCCAAGTCTTCTGTTCAGGCTGCAAACGGAGTGTGAATCGATCTCAAGGAGTCATCGGCCACCTTTCATCTCGATGTCGTCGCTGAACCTAATTTCCGGACCCGCAGAATCAAAACTCGGGCTATCATCTTGGCGCTTTTCTGCCTGGAAAGTCCCCGTAACGCTCTCCTGACAATACTAAATGTTCTCTGGCAGGTTGCAGACGGAGTGTCAATCACACTCACGGGGACGTCAGCCTCGGCCTCTGGCACCCTAATTTCTGGACCCAACTTTTGGCGCGCGTTTTCGGCGAACCTCATCGTTGGGCCGGCATACACGTACACCGTTCAGAAGGTAAGGGGAGGTCCTTTTCAATCACAGGCTCGTCAATCAAAGCACGGGCTACGCTTCTGTTATCGTATTTCGTGCACGGGGGCGAAAGCTCGGATTGAGCTGATCGGAACCTGCTCGAATCTGGGCTGGGCCTTGAAATGACGAGCGTGGCAAATGCTTCTTTTTGAAGTCCCGGCTGATTATTGGCGATCAGTGCTTGCGCATAGAGTCCAAGGAACAAAATCTCGCTAAAGGAGACGCTCGTTGAATCTTTGGAGTCCTTGCAAGCCGGTTTTTCTATCAGACAATCACGTTAGAGTGAGCATACCGAGATGAGCATGCTGAAAGGACCAATCATTGATCCCAGATCCTGACACGTATGAGTTGCTCATTGAAACGGAGTTTGACTTGCAAACCCATTGAATAAAAGCAGTTGGATGATATAAACATCCTCGTTTTCAAGGATGGGTTGTGCAAAGTCAGCTTCCTAGAGAGCAAACATGGGACCTTCACTTGTGTGGTGCAAGGGAATTCAGGTCGATAGCAAAACCGCCGCTGTTACTGTCTAGTAATTGGAACAACTTTGAACATTGTTTTACCGTCTTGCTGTCAGTGGATGTGCACAGGAATTGGAAACGGTGTATCCTGGCTGCGTGTCAGGATGTTTGTTTCGGGTCTCTTACCAATCAGGCCGGAATGCATAGCGTCAACTAGACTCTGGACCGAGAGGGGTTCCATCCAGATTTCTGCGGAGGGCGGGGACTCCTACGGGCAATGACCAAACAAGGCCTTTCCAAAGAAACAGGCCACGGCGGGAGAAAACAAACCAAACACCGAAAGGCTCTCGTTCGCAGCTCACCTTTATAAAACTGTCTCGCCAAACACAATCTGCTCCCCCGAGGGGTTTGGATTTTCTGTATCTCTTTCAGGGTGGGAGCATGTAAACAGCCTCATTTCTTCTGTGAAGGTAGCATCTTCACGCGCCGTCTGTCCAGTCTGCATATCTCCAAAGATAAGCTCACGAAGAAGAGATTCCTCCTTTGCAGATTGGCGGCAAGAAGCCTTTCGTAGACCCGTCTTGGATCTGGTTCGGCTTCCAAGACGACAGCGCAAACTGCGGGCTGTCGTCGAAAGTGCGCATTCTCACCAACTCGACGAGCACCGTCTATCAAGTACCGGGCACCGGAGCGGCCTTTCCGTTTTACAAGTGAGCGTTTCCGTGCAACTTTCCTGCATCTTTGCGACATAGTCCGTGCAGACATACTTGCAGATTGTGCTTTTGAGTTGAGGGGAAGAGGTCAAGTGCCGGGCAGATTCAAAGCCCGCTTGTTGTTGGAGTATTGTCGAGCACCGCCTTAAGTAGCGGGCACCGGGGCAGCCTTTCCGGTTGCTCGCTTTCATGCAACCCTCTTGATCTAACCGGGTATGCAAGTTGTATCGCACATCTCACGGAAAACGGTAATGTCGATCATGCAGTTCATTCGCTTTCTGAATTAATTTGCAAGTTGTATTGCAACATCACGCAGGAATGCAGTCGATCTGCCCCCGAGTTGACTCTCTCACCACATCCATCCCCGCTTGCGACTCCTAGTGGTTTAGGGAACAATCGTATCGTCCTGAATAGAAACTCCCCAAAATGGGGCCGTTATATCTTTAGACGGTTCCTCATTCGAAGGGAGCCTGCCGAAGACTGAATCTTCGTTTTCTTTGGTTGCGTTCTTTAGAGGTTCCATATACCTTCATGGAGAAGCCGTTCAAGCATGCAGCTTGCTCAAGGCGGGCTTTTCTGCCCAGGTACTGCGAGCTTCCGACCGATTCCACCAAGAGCACGTTCCTTGTGAACTATTGCGACTTGGGGAACAGCTTGGTTCGGAAGGCGACTGTGCGTGTATGAAGGGAGGTCTATTGAGAAGGGTTGGCAAATGTCGAACGCTGAGGTCATATTTAACCGCGTCGCTCACTCTTCCAGGTACTGCGAGCTTCCGACCGATTCCACCAAGAGCACGTTCGTCGTATACTACTGCGACTCGGGAAACAACTCGGTTCTAAAGGCGACTGTGGGTGTATAATGGGGAAATCTAACGAGAAGGGGTTGGCAAATGTTGGATGCTGAGGTCATACTTCTCCTTGTTCCCAGGTACTGCGAGCTTCCGACCGACTCCGTCAAGGGCACGTTCCTTTCAACTTACTGCGACGCGGGAAACAACTCGGTTCTGGAGGCGAACCTCGGCATCTTGAGACCGCTGAACGAACTCCCGCTGATCAACGCGACGCTCCAGACGACCAAACCCGGCACGTGTGCTCAGAACGCCACGTGTGGGCTCGTCGCGTCTGGGGACACGTGGCAGTACGTGCCTCGCGCCCCGGTGGCGCCATACCCGCAAAGTGTCGCGGGAGTGGACGGTGAGATTCCTTAGTGCGTGTAGAATGCTTTTAGCTGTAGATGGAGCGTTCCAAAAGCTTTCTTTTGCACGGATGTCTGATGCTTCGGTCTTTTTGTGTGCATCTGGTCGTTTCTCGCTCGCGCTCTGGCGGGGACTGCCTATGTTTTGGATGCCTGAAATTCCGGTTTGTTTCTCGCATCGCGCTTTGGCGGTATTGTGTCTTGGGGCCACTGTGCGCTTTTCCATTCAGGGTTTCAAAAGATCTGGTAAGTGCTTTCCATGCTTTCGTAGCCTTCTGGCTCAGCTCCTTTCTTGATTGCTCCCGCACTAAGTTGAATTAGAAGATACTTTGCGGACCTCTTTTCTACAAGCTCTCAGTGAGTGACGTCCAAGCATCTTGTACCTTTTTGGCTTAGCTCCTTCCTCAATCAATTTGAAACTAAGTTGAATCAGAAGACGCTCCACGGATCTTGTTAACAATCCCGTTGCAACTCGGACATGCGCTTCGTTCGCGCAGAGAATGCTCCCGGCGGCCTTTTCTCGGTCAGCTGGTCTGCTCCTGAATAGCTACACAAAATAAAAACCTCTTCAAATCATCGGAGATTGCCTCGCAACCAACACGTGTTTATTCACTTCGCAGGCAGACACCAGATTTCCTGATCAACACAGGAATTACCTTACAATCAAGACGTGCTCCATTCCTCTCACAGAATCCTCTTCTTCAGAACGGAGATAACTTCCAATCAAAACGTGTTTCCGTTCCCTTCGCAGGGACAAGAACCTCTTATTTGGACGGAAACTACCTGGCAATCAAGATGTGTTCCGTTCCCTTGCAAAAAAGAAAATAGCTGATTCTAAAAATCGAGAAAATCTTGCAATTAAGACGACGTCCGACTCCGTCGCAGAAGCTTCGTATTTGAAAATGGAAATTACCCCGCGATCAAGACGTGTTCCGTTTCCGTCGCAGGCGCTCTTTCCGGGCAGACCCCCCTCGCGACCGGCTACGTCCAAATCAACGACGCACATTACAGCGTCGTCCCGCACGACGATCTGGCACCGTCCACCATAATTGCCGGCCAGCCCGACACGCTGTACCTCTGGACAAGCTTCACCGTTACCGATGCCAGCTGTTACCGCAACCTGACGGTCGGCGTCAAAGCGAAGTACGGGTACCGGGTGTACCTGAACGGAATTCCGGCGGTGACGCAGTGGCTGGCGGTAAACGGAACGGGCCTGCTTTACAGCATCCAGGTGAGGGCTGCTCCGCCTCCGGGGTTCCGGTGAAGACAACGTGGCAGAATCTGGTAAAGCAGCGAAGCCCAAAAAAGTAGCGGAGGCATCTCGATAGATCAGTCAGTGATCGTATTCGCCGGCAGGTTGTGCATGGACAGACAGCTTGCTGGCAGAGACGACTTGCTCGTTCAACAAGACGTGGCGAATAAAGAAGACTGGCGTTCGAACTCCGTAAAATTGATCAGCAGAATGAACAGAAAGTACGGGGGTCAAGTCAAGTCTGCAAGTCTTATCTTTCCTGCGCACTGTAATGCATACGGAAGTTTTGCCGCTGATTGGGCCAGAGACCCAGGCACAAACATCGGCCGGAATCAATCTCTCGCACAGCGACTCGTTCCTTCTCTGTACTGCGCCCGCTCAGCGGGTTCGTTCAGTTGATCCGTCACCCCGGGTCCTATCCGCTTACTCCGTTCCACGGAATTCCGGGCTGCTCACTCGTTCCGCTGAGTTCAAAATCCCCTTGGGTCCCCTGCTCTTGGTTCTGGCGTTCTTCTTTGAAAAGTTCCACTCTTGGCCACGAGAGTGCTTCGTTAGTTGATCGTCCTTGCTCTGTCCCGTTTTAGCCTTTGAAGTTTGAACGGTTCTGATTTCAGCGTCGGCAGATCAAACAGATTCCTCTCGAGTATTACTTCTTACGAACATTGACTTCCCCCTCTCCGGCGATAGATATGTTTGAGTCCTTGAGGGCCTTCTGGCAGACCGCCCGTCGCGCATCGTTAAGGGAAACCACTGCATTCTCTACAAGCAGGTTTCGGCTTCGCTGACAAATATATCCTGGAAAACGGAGGATAGCAGTGGTGCTTTTTTCCCTTTCGAAGATCTCTCTTCGTTTGGCACCGAAGCGGAGGCGAATGTTTATTTATTGGATACAGATGAGAACGATACTACAACAAAAAATTTGCAGTTTAGAATCCGTCTTCTGATAATGTCCCCGCTCGAAGCCCCTTCACCGGGGACAGCTGTCACATCATCGACTCATCCTTAGAAAAGGGCAGATCGCTTCTTCTTTCTTACGGGCACGCGTTGCTTGCCCGTAAAGGGGTTTCGCATTAGCCACTGACTTCGACGGCCTCCAGCTCTCCGCCCAGTAACCCTGTTGACGTCGCCCGTTTTGTGATGACGTCATCATCAGAAGTGTCCACACCTCTGTCTGCACCTTCCGCCACGCCGCCTCCGTGAGAGCCATCCCCTGTCTCGAAACCGACCGCCAGATGTCGCCAGGTTTGTGTTGACGTCATCCTGACACGTGTCCACCTCTGCTTGCAGGCTCCTTACGCCCCGCCGGCTTCGTGGGAGCAGTCCCCGGTTCCGCAATCGACCGCCGGCGCGGATGTGAAGAACCAGACGGGTCTCGTGACCGGTACAAACATCGTGGCGGTGGAAGTCTACCGGTCTGCCCCGAACACTGTTCCCAACCAGATCTACTTTGACTTCTGGATGGCTGCTGCTAATATGTGAGCACTAATCTCTCTTTTATCTTTGTTGTCTTCTCTTACTTTCCTCCTGTTTGTTTCTTGGACTGTTTGCTTGTTGCAAGGATCGCAATGCGGTCACCGCTCTATAAAGTGAGTCTGCTTTGTGGCGCCGACCTTGCGACCGTGAGTATCGTTTTCCGCTCGTCGCGTCTTACGAGATTCTGACGTACAATTCCTGTGTCTCCGTGTTCCTTTGTTCTACGTGGTTCAATGGTTTCCGTCCCTATATTTGAAATCCAGTCGCCTACGTGTGCGAGACCTGTTGGTCCTCAGAAGTGCAAATCGTCAGCTCATTCGCTCGCTGGTTGGTTTGCTTGTCTTGGGACGTAAGATCGTGTAAACCCTTCTGATTCGTATTCGGGTTGCCTTCCCTCGGAAAGCTACCTATCTGAAATGGATTTTTGGTAATTGGGCTCTCGCGGCAGTTTGATAGGCAGCTTGTGGGCAGTATGGGTAGTCTCTTGGTTCTGTTCCTTCTGAAGGTCTACTTGCAAGCCAGCAGAAAACGCGACGAATTTCACAAAACTGTGTGAAAAGATAAGATGCCAGCGCGAACAAGCTGTGGCTTCCCTCCTTTGCAGATGTACCTGACTTGGAAGACAAGTCCATCAGCACTACAGTCGTGGAACGACTTCGCGCTTCAATCTGGCCGGAGGCAATGTATATGTACGATAGCTAACCCTTTGTTGTCATCGCGACACACCGCTCGAGTTGAAAGGACGTGTGCAGTCGAGTTGGCCGCTTGACATGCTGAAGAATTGTCCCTACGTTGAGTAAGAAAATTGATTGCAGACCCATCATTTTGCCGAATATTTATTTGTATGGCTGCGCTTTGACTACAATGATACTAAGAGTCCAAGTATAGAGCTCTTTGCAACCGAAACTTGAAAGGGGATATCATCGTTTGGATTTGACGCTACAGTAACGTGTTAGCTTTATGGCCGGTGTGTCCTGCGCACTCTTTTGAAAAACTTCAGTCTCTGTCTAGCAAACATCATTCCATGCCATCCGCATCAGACCGTCAACTAGCATTCCTTCCAGCGAATTGCATCGAAGGAGCGGCGGCCATTCATGGTATCATGATCAATCAACGAAGCATGTTACTAAGTTGCTGCAACGTGCAGTAAGAATCCGGAAGAGTCTTTTGATTCATCATTGGGCTCGGGGCAAGCACTTACGCGGTGCCATGAACAGCCGGGCCATATGAGCTAGATCATGACGTCCAGTTGTTGGATATATTACTTAACAGTGACTTCAGCGAGCATGCATTACCATGTACGTTAAGGTCATTCAACATTGCATGATCTGCTGGGATTGCAAATTCCTGACATGATCAACTTGACTCACAAAAGTTCTTTTCGAGACCCGGTCTGAGACCAAACCGATCGAAAGGAGTTGATCCGGAATGATCTAGAATTGTACCTATGAGATAACCTCGATCAGGACTGTGATTTATGAACATACGATAGTCAGTGCACAATTTTACGCATTGTGCACATTTTTTAACTGTCTCTCTGGCCAAGGCGTAATTAGACTGCCTCTAGCTCCAACAAAAGTGGCCGACAATCAGCAAGTAATGTTCGACGCGATATTCATGTATCTTCGCATTAGTGTTCTGTAACCTTAATGATACGTAGGTGTAACTTGCATGAACCACCGCGGGTACTTGCCAGACTTGAGAAGTCGGAGTGCCCCAGGATACTCATAATTGGTAGCGCTCTCATTGGTAGCGCTGTACAAGTCGCTAGCCACTTCTTTGACAAGCTCCGACATGTCGACACCGTTTGGCCAACGTGCTGGTATGCCCTCACTTCCGAGGAGCGCTCCAAGAATGTTCCCCGCAATGGCCCCTGTGCTATCTGAGTCACCGGTGTGATTCACCGACCAGATAAGGCCGGCTTCAAAGTCCCTGCCAGCAAGAATACAACAATAGAGAGCGATTCCAAGGGCCTCCTCGCCAACCCAGCCGCCACCAATGCTCTCAATCTCCTCTGCAATCAGCTTCTCCACTCCAGAACCTTTACTCTTCTCTTCCTTGGGAGCCGCCTCAAGCTTGGCCTTCCTGTCGATTCCCAGCCTCACAGAGAGGCGGATGCAGTCAAGTGTCTCAGTGCCATTCTTCTCCTTCCCGAGAATCTCGCAGGACAGCTCGACAGCCCGAAGCAGCTCCTCTCCCGAAAGTACGTACGAGATGATAGCGGCTAGCATACCGCCAGAATGATAACCCGCCGGATGCGAGTGCGTGATCGCGGCGGCGGCACACCCAATCTCGTAAGCGAGCGCCGCTTTACGGTCCGCAGTCTCCTCCGGCCACGCACCGTGCACGATCAGCGCCGCCGGAGCCACCCGCATGACACCTCCACAACCTTTGCTGTTGTTGAGAGTTTCAGTCCTGGACCCAATTCTCCCGCTTGCGAGGGCGCTCAGGCAAGTCTTCCCGGGTGCTTCTCTGCGATGAAGCTCCTTGTGACTCACAAGCCAGCCCGAAGACTTGAGGATTGAGAACATCTCATATTTGCTTTCCATCTGCTGAGTGGCAAGCCAGCGGAGGTAGGACTGGTGAAGCATAGAGATTGCTTCCTTTGTAATCTTAGGGGAGCTGCCCTGGGGGGGCATCTGGAGATATTGATGGCCGACGGCTGAGATCAGGCCTTCTGCCGTGAAGAGAGTCATCTGCGTGTCATCTGTAAAGGTGCCAGGCTGCGGCAAGTCTGTGATGCCTGCAAGCAGGGGGCATCTGGTGTCAGATTGGCAATCGCAAAACAGCTGGAAAAGGAGAAAGTAATGATTCTGTGTTTTGTTTTCAGGCGCCTTGCATCAGGTCACTGCTTCCAGATTGTCAAAGCACCAAACAGGGTACACAGGGATCCCCGTCAGATTTCTGCAGTCTACGACTTCTAGCATCGCTGACTACCGTCTAGCTGAATACAGTTCATTCATGCAGTCAACCCTGAAAAAGCTGAAACATTGTGTTTGCAGCTTGAATACCTAAGCATAAGTTTCAATGTTCAGCGGAGCAAAGCACATCTGGGCACGGTGTATAATGGAGCAACATAAGAGTGCACCCCTGAGTGTGCCGACAGAGACTCAATGGACCGGAGGCTTAAAGCTCAGGCGTAGCTGCAGAAGTTACAAGACTCTCAAACTACCCTCAAAACTTCTCATCACAAGCTTTTGGCTTCGCTGCGGCCCACCTTTTGGCCCATAAGTTGCAAAGATTGTGTGTGCATTCTGGAACTCCACCGGCGCCCCCAGCGCATCCCCAATAGCGCCCCCCAACAGGCAGCCCTCGAACCTGCTCTGAAGGCTGGGAAGCGCCATCTCGCTGTGCTCCTTCAATCTGAGGCCGCTTTCGTGCTAAATGATGCAATGCATGAGTGGGACCTGTGCAGGAGACGAAGCTAGGTAGCAATGAAGGGGGTCCCCCTGTTTAGTCTGTTTCCTCTGGGCTTCGTCCTGCGCCGATGTCAACATGGGAATTCCCGTTCTGCGTGTGGTTAGCGAAGGGTTTCCGTCTACGGTCTACCTATTCTCGGCCCTAGGAAGAGCTTGACGTAGGTTACGGTTAAGGAAACCGTCAATCCCAGTCGAGATTCTCATCCTGCACAGTCACCCATACGCACCCTTGTATGCATTGACACCAACTAACAAGTTGCTATAGAAGCGGAACTTTTGATGTAGGAGCTGGTGTCATGGCAGCAAAATCATAAGGCGCGGACTCATCCGACGCGCTGAGGTCGCCTCAGTAATTAAAGGGTCCCGACTCCCAAATCGGGTGTTCCAGGGGGCAATTATGGGGTTATCATCGGACGATTGAATGTGTCTCGATAGGGGCTGGCGTGACCATCGACGGTTCTGAACAGCGGGCCCGCCGTCCCACTCCTTGCTTTCAGATGAGAACGCAGACTGATAGCTAGTACCGTATCATCTGCATGGATCATGATGCAGACTTGACGTAGAAGAATTTTGGGCAGGGATTTCTTTGCTTTCCTGTTCAGTGACAGAAGATCTTGGTGAAGCGCAGCAATCTTTTGGGAGGGAGGGTTGGTCATAAGGTAGCCTGGGAAGGAGATGGTGGATAATCCACAGCCCGAGAGGGCCACCAGCAGTCGTGAGTGCAGCACAAGCAGCGCAGAGAGACAGTGGCGGCTGAGTCCTCAGTTTGCAACGCAGCAGTATTCTTCACAGATCTGGGACGATCTCATAAGTCGAGTGCTTCAGAGGAATAGGGTAGTGATGGGGTTGGCGGCTGGGGTCCATCCCGCCCTCGCTGCAAACGAGTCTTTGGCTGGTAGAGACCCCATCAGCGTTGTGAATCCCCCTCCTCTGAGGTCTTTAGGGGCGTCCCACCAACCCCTGGATCCTCTCCACTTACCTTTGAGGAAAAATATTCCCCGCACAACAGATGCGGACGACGAGTTGAGCGAGGATGGGACGCTGGGGACTGCAGAGAAAGTTGAGGATGAGGTTGAAGCGATCGAGTTGGTAAACCGGAATGTTGGGGGCCGGCAATTGTACCTGAGCACGATCTCGCAGCTCATGGCAGGGGGGATTGCGGGGGCGGTCAGTAAGAGCTGTACAGCACCCCTTGCAAGGCTGACTATTCTCTTCCAGGTGAGGCTTGACTCAGGTTTTAATAAATAAAGTTGAGGGTCTGCGCCGAGTGGAAATTGCTGAGGCGCAGAAACACTTGAGATCAGATCTTTCACAGATGAAGGCTGGTTTCAGATCGATTTTTAGCAGTTGCTGTAAATCTTTACCACCATAGGCTTAGCAGGTCACAAACTTCTGCAATGAAGCGAGTTTTGTTCCTTACACCAAATCCTTCTGTGGCAGGAGACGTGTTGCGTTGCTTGTCCTATCAGGTGTGTTGATGTAGTTACCGCTCTTCTTTTGGAGAGGGGGAGTCATGCGTTCGCTTATACGGTTTCAATCTGCACATCTGGAAGGTTTCTAGGTAATGGTCAGCTACGTCGAGTCAAGGTCTACCTTTTTAGTGCGGGTTTGTTCAAGGGTTTTGGATGGGGTCACTTTAAGGGATTAGTGAGGTCTGTTCTTGGTTCTATGTCGGAAGTTTGGAATGGCTTGTGTTCATTGTTGAAAAATGCTGAAAAGAGTCTGTGTTTGGAGATCGTTTGGTTGTACTATCATGGCCAGGTGCCATCAATCATCCAGCGTCCAGGGAGAGCTTATATCACGGTGTTTTGCTTTATCACCTTTTTGATAGTTGCGCCGCTGTTTGATATTGTCCCTTTTCTGCCACCATTGCACTCCTGCTTGAAATCAGTTGTATCAACATCAAGTCTTGCTTCTCGACCTGCTCATGATGTGCTAAGATGTATTTGGGTCAAGACTTTCCTTTCGAACCCGGCTCGTATGTCTGTGGCCCAAAAGCGACCTAATCTCCTTGTCCAACTTATTCATCTTGCTATCGGTCTTACTTGAAGAAGATTAAGAGAATTGCAAGGTCGAAGTGCTCCGCAGTTTTGTTTGAAAGCAGATGCTCGCTGCAGCTATGCTGCGCTCTGGCTCTCATACAGCATGCTTAGAGCTTTCAGTAAATGCATCACTTTAGGGCCACTTAATTCGTTGTCGTGGAATTAGGGTTTTAAGGTTTCTGCACTGTCTCTACCATGGGCTTGGCATACTCGTTGCCCCTTTGCTAGGCACTGGGGCAACTATTTCATTCACTGCAAAGCCTTTGTCCACTAGAACACGGATTGCACCGCTCAACCAGCAAGGTTTGAGCTGCTTTCGCTAACACTTGCAAAGTAACACTCGCAACTTTCATTCAACCAGTTACAAGGGATGCACGGCCCCACAAGCAAGGGTCAGCCAAGCCTTTCCAAGGAGATGATGCGCATCTACAGGGAAGAAGGCCTCCGAGCATTTTGGAAGGGGAATGCAGTCACAATTGTGCATCGGCTACCCTATTCGGCGCTCAACTTTTTCTCCTATGAAAAGTACAAGTCGGTGAGCCCTGCTGTTCCGTCTCTCCTCATCCCCAGTGATCTTCTATTTTCAATGGGAGTTGGCAACAAGTTTCCTAAACTTGGGGATCTGCTCATTTCTTGTTCAAGTCCATTCTCATTTGGTTTCATGAAAGTACTCCCTTCGATCCGCTGCACCTGGTGCTCAAAGAAGCTTACATCTCGTTAGGATTAGTTAGAATTCCGGCCAAGGACCCTTTCGTCTGCCAGCGGTCGGCTTCCCATGTTTGCAAAACGACATGCAGTCATTCAGGCTTTCTGTTTGCTATCAGAGAATGGGATCCCTGAGCCTTCTTGTGGAGGATGAGGAGCTGAACAGCTTTTCTCAAAGTGATTACAAAAGTTTGGCGTCAGGACATGGTCCGAAATTGCAGTGTTGATCTGCGCACTAGAATCATGGTGCGGCACTTGATCGAAAAAGCAACGACTTCCTGGATCAGGGGCTACTGAGAAACGAGGTGCTCGAAGTTTGCCCCGCGTTTTTGAGTCTGATGGTTTCTTTGTTACCTGATGGGTTATATTTCACCTGAATGTATTGAACGTTGTTTTCTGCAGCTTTTGCGAAACACCCTGCACATAGAAGATAACCAGAGCCCCGTTCTCAGCATGGGAACGAGGTTGGTGGCCGGGGGGGGAGCTGGTGTGACGGCCGCCAGTCTGACATACCCCCTGGACCTGGTCAGGACGAGATTAGCGGCTCAGGTAAGATACAGGAGATTTCTTGCAGCAAATGGTTTGTGGAATGACCAAATGTCATTCCACATACCATCGAAGTTGTGGTTGTGAAGTTTCTCTCTAGTTCTGTGGCAAGATTGCGGTAGTCACTGCTTCCTTAGTGCGGGTCACATAAGAAGTTGATCTAGAACATGTGTCTTAGGGTACAACCGTGCGGGCACCTTGCTTCTCAACGTTGTAGCACACCCTCTCTCTGTCACGGGTCCTTCTCGAAGAGAAACAGGGCCCCCTAGACGTTGCACAATGCAGATTCAGTTACATCCATAGTTCGCGCCTGGTTTGAGCAGATGCTTCCTTCCGACTTTCTTTTTGCTGACGCACCTTGCAAGTATCTCATGTCCCTGTCCTCTGTCTTCGCAAGTATCTCATGTCTGTTCTCTTTCTGTTTTCTCCTAAGGGACAGTCAGAAGTCCAACTCTTGTCGTTTTTCCTTGTTGCTGCCTCTAAAGTGGGTGCTCTGTGTCTGCAGACAAATGTGATGTACTATAAGGGCATTGGCCATGCTTTGGCAACCATCGCTCGGG
The DNA here is from genome assembly GCA_000708835.1 of Klebsormidium nitens. NCBI lineage: Eukaryota > Viridiplantae > Streptophyta > Klebsormidiophyceae > Klebsormidiales > Klebsormidiaceae > Klebsormidium > Klebsormidium nitens. Next base: position 138,593 of record DF237108.1, on the reverse strand, counting down.
ACGAGGGCCTCCGGGGCCTGTACAAAGGAATGGGTGCTACCCTGATGGTAAGTCGTATGCTATTCGGTTTGTTTACTCATCTTCACTACTCACTCCGTTGCTACGTTTTGAGTTTATGCTGCTTTTGTGGAGCATCCAGTAACGATCTGGGAAGAGGAAGAATGAGGGGTGGCTTTTGGGAGAGGGGGAGAGGGAAAGAAGGAGGGAAGGGTAAATGTAGATGCACTGGGTGAGGAAGCAGAAGAAAAGACCTGGAGTTTGCCCTTTGGTGGTGTAGAAATGTGTTTTTGGATACAAACATGCTAACAGAGCCGGGAGTTGAAAGGGTGGAGGAAAAGCACTGCCTGACTGTTCGCCTGTGCCACTGGCGCACTTTTGAACCTGGCGCTGGTTCTCGTTTTTACTCGTGCAACAGCAGAGGATTCCGCAACTGATCGTCAAGGAGTTATATACTGATCGCTATGTGGTTTGGTTTACGTCAGGCTTTGTCTGTCTAATGGAGGTCACGTTGATTGGTCGCAACGTCTCGGAAATGCATTGAAGCAGGAAGGCAGTTTAGCGTAGATCAGTAGTGCACGTGGGCGTTTTTGAGAGAAGTGGTGTTTGCTGCGCGCCGTCAGAATCAGCCAGAGGCTTGAGCCCCGTTTGCTTAAGCAGGAAATCCTGACCTGGACTCGACTTTGCGTGCACTTCCTTATAGAAGAAGTTGTCAGATTTTCAGCCATTAAGCGTGGTTAGGCTAAGATTGTTTTTTGTGTATCGGGTTGCGGGATGGACGACCCCACCTCAGAATCACTAGCAGCCCCTCCAAGAGTCGTCTGCCTGCTGTTGAGATTGCTTCGGGGGTCGAGATACAAGCTGCTGGTTGCATAGATTCGAAAAAGGTCTGCTTTTCCTGACTGATCAGCTCTTTGTTTTCTGGGACAGGGCGTTGGCCCGAATATCGCGATCAACTTCTGCGCATACGAGACGATGAAGAACTGGATTGAGGCCACACAGTGAGTTATCATACTTGTCACGGCTTCGTTGTTTGGAGATGCCTCTTCCGCTTTCAGATCTTTGTTGAATATTGTCAAGCATTTTTCGTCAGTACTTGCCACCCCAGTATTCAATCTTTGAGTTGTGGTCCGCGATCTTGAGCCGTCGGATGCCATTCCATGGTCGACCATACGGAAGAACAGAAATCATGCTCTCAGTATTTATTAGGAAACCCAATGGCAGGCTCGATTCAGAACAGCTGTACTTTCTGTTGTTACACTGCCAGGGGACGGCCTCTACTTCGAAGTTTGTTCTCATCCCATTTGAGAAGAATTCTGTAACAGTTGAGCAGACCGACAAGCTGCCTGATTACTTGCAGAGTGCTGTGGTTTGCGTGACTCTTTCCTATCGACTTTGAATTCATCAGCTAAAACTGTGTGCAAGGGAAAGATGGCGTACAATGGTAGACTATTGTCACTCCAGTTCGGACGTGACTGGGGAGTTCAAAGTTCGGAAGTTACACAGGTTGCCCATGTTGTGAGTAGACCCATGTTGTGAGTAAGGATTTGGAACCTCAAAATAACCCATCGGACCGACGCATCCTCTTCTGGTTTTCTTCGCTTATCAGTGCCAAGAGGAAAGAGAACTTTCTAGTTAGAGCGCTTGGTACAGCGATGATAAATTCAAAACAGGTTTGGATCCTTGACACAGGCCAGAGCGGACTATGAAGCCGAAAGTTTTCACCTGCAGGCCCCAGGCTTCTCCAGTGGCAGTCAGTCTCGGGTGCGGCAGCATTGCCGGCATCTGTTCCTCCACCTTCACCTTTCCCATTGACCTCGTGCGGCGCCGGATGCAACTAGAGGGGGCTCGAGGAGCGGAGCGCGTGTACAAGGACGGAATACCGGGCATGTTTCGGAGTATAATACGGACGGAGGGCTGGATGGGTCTGTACAAGGGCATCATACCAGAGTACTATAAGGTGGTTCCGGGGGTCGGTATCGCGTTCATGACGTACGAGTTTTTGAAACGTTTCTTCAGGACTGCTATATCATAGTTTCAGAGGGCTTGGCGTGGGGGTTTTGGAAGGGCCGGACCCGTGTCGTCGTTCGTTTCTAACTCATAGCTGGCATTCGGTGGTTGCTTTTTATATGGAGAAAATTGCTAGCTTGCTGCCAGTAGGCCAACACTGGGCCTACCCGACATGCGTTAGGAAGTCGCTCCCCTTAGAGCACTCTAGCGTAGGACAATTGCCTAGCTGATTGAGTTGTAATCTAAACATAACAACGATGGCAATCGGGCAGCCGGTCTGAGCGTGTTGCAACTCAAGGCCACATTGAGTAGGTTGGCTGCTTTTCAATCGGAGGTGCATGCAGTGAACCACGATAGATGGGCTATTCTGAAGCCTGAATTCTGCATGCCATGATGCAAGTCCGCCCCAGACTAAGCTGCAACGGAATTGAGCTCAGGCTATAGTGCACTGGTATACGAACGCTGGCTCCATGTCGGAGTCTGCTTCCAACAGATCCTCACTAGAAGCTATTCTCTGGCGGCCAGTACAAGATCGTCGTTCGCCGCCGGGCCATGGCGCCTGTAGACGTATGCCTTAATCCTCGACTCTGAAGAGAGGATCGCGGGGGCCGCAAATTGAACAGATGAAATCAAGAGCTCTTCGACATCCTAAGCATGCATGTCATATGTGCATATGCCGACCACAGTAGTTCGATGTCGCACATCATGCATGACAGGCCAGGCTCATGCTGGAATCGAGAACCACTATCGTTGTTGATCAAGGAAGCCTACCTCAGCCCTAGTGTAGGACTGGCAGCGCTTCTGCATAGTATATCATCGAACTTTAAATTGGCCGATGTTGTTGCCTGGCGCCCTAGCCTCGCCCAACATGCCTAATCGATGCTACCGTGGTGCTTGATCTCGTTCCAGCTTGCGTTCAAGGACCAACGTGATCTCCCCGTCTGACACTTTGACAGCCCCAAAGGCGCCCATTATCTCCCCCCAACGTCGGTTCTTTGTGTCGAAGTAGACGGACGCTCGTCGGGGCGCTCGCACCCCGAACAGGTCTACGATGCATTGGGTCTGCAGGAAAATCCGTTGTTTAGAGCTTTCAGAGTCCAGTTTTGCCTCTCCTTCAGAGCTCGCTCCAATTTTCTCATGCTTGACGCTAGATAGTTCAGGACTTTTCAGTAAGTGGCATGTCTGATAAGTTGGCATGAACGAGCCCAATAGAATGCGCCTGCTTGTGCTACCAATGAACATAACGATGCTGTAGAGTCGATCGCAAATCGGTTTCGGCGACTGTCATGCTCCTGACATGGCAGCGAGGGACTATCAAACCGGATGAACCAGTAAGATCTTCACAAATTGCCATTTCTGAGGTAGGCATACCAACAAAAACCAAACGTAAACGGGAAACTTGAGGGCAGCTACTCACAGTTGTCAATCCCCTAAGAACGTCCCCTTTTTGCACCGCCGCCCCCGTTCGCGCTGAGGCCCCGTCTCGACCTGATGTCCTGACGGTCCCAAACATTTGCACGACTCTCGCTGCCTGCTCTGCGTTTCCCCCCGGGATCAGATCAGCCACAACAACGCGCTTGCGAATCCGCGACTCCTCGAAAACGATTCCGAGAGGCTTGGGCAACGTCACCTGGGGACATCACATAAGGTACTTGAATCAGGCAGAAGGACGACCAGGGAAAATGACTTGAGACAAACAGACGCGTTCAAAAACGGGTCACTTTGGGAAAGAATGGTATTTTGAGTGGATTCCTGAAAAATGTGCAAGGTGTTTGTACCACTATCTTCTGAGGGGCAGTTAGAATCTTTGAAGAGGTGAGGGGGCTTTGGGCAGAGTTTGTGGAAGAGGAGAAAGGCATATAGGTAGGAATATCTGCAGTGGCCAGACTGCTTTGAAACTAACTTTGGAAGAGCAATTCCCGGCCACTCACTGTGACAAGGACGCTCGGAGCCGGCAGCAGCTTTCGGACTGAAAATACAGTGTCCGAAGTCTCTCCAACAAACCCCACCGGAACCTTCACATCCACAGGTTCCTCCTCTTCTGGCTGTGGGGCCGCGGGGCTCAGATCTTCCACACGCACAGCGCGCAAACTTCTCCTTCTTGGCCCGCTGCTTTTTCTCCCCATACCTGGTTCACAGCCCCTTCGTCTAGGTGCTACTAGGCTGGTTGTAGACAGACGAAGTCTGCAGGGCGTTGATCGTGTAGGGGAGACTGGTTGGTTGACAGAAGTGTCCTGTGAGTTTGACCCTATGCAAGTGTAGGCTTGAGATGGAACGAAGGGCCCCTTTCCCCTCTTCTCACAGGATTTGCAGAAGTTTCTGGCTGATGCAGACTGATTGGAGTATAGAGCTGAAGAATGTGGAGAAATGGAATGGTCGAAAGCTGTGTGGACTGGGCGCTTCTGTCTAGCTCGTAACCTGCTGCTGCCTGCTTGCATTGACGAAAGACAGGGAACCCACTTGGAGCGAGGCCAATCACGATAATTCCAGCACAACCCACTGGAGCAGAGAGAACCTGACTTTGAGCTTTGCGGAGGTTGGAAGCTTCTGGATACAGGTCCATTGGCAGTCCTCTTTCCAAACTGCGCCTTCAAAGTTGTATTGCTTCCAGCAATCAGCTTGACAGCACTATGGAATCCGATGTGCTGCCGCTGGGAAACTGTAGAATACCGCAAGGAGCCTGGGCGAACAGCAGGAGTGTGGATTGCTAGTGCCATTTTATCCCAGATTCTTTTCCGGAAAGAAAGCGTCCTTGATTCTCAGAGTCAGAGTCAAGGGGGCGCCCTTCACAGTTTTCTGTCCAGAGATCTGACAGTGACAGCAAAAGGAAGCAACTCGTGAAAGTGGGTCGTTCTAAGTAGATAAAGCAATTTTGTAATCGCAAATTCTAGCTTGCAAACATTTTGTCTTCCGGGAGCAGTCATGAAGAACCGGCAAAGCACTTGCATTCGACAAGAAGCATGCGGCCGAGTGTATTCCGCATGAGTTGCTCCCAGTGTCGACTTCCAGGCTGTGACGTTTCGTCCAACGCCTTGGTCACGGCAGTATATACCAACAGAGCTGCGAATGTATTTTGTGCTCTCTGTGCTCGTGAACGAGCGTCTTCCTGAGGACGTGCAGTGCCAGCAGCTGCGGATTGATCAGAATTCTACTTCGATAAGCAACCAAGAGAGGAGGAAGGTGCGCACTAGTGTGTCAAGCATTCCCAGGGGTGGAGCTTCCTGTTCCCATTTCCACCAATTGGGCAAGGTTGATCAAGCAGCATGAAGCCAGATGCTCCCTTCCCCTGCTGGGACGCCCCCTCCGTCTCGCCTTCCTGTGCGCCGCAGTTGCAAGATGATGTCAGCAGTCCGTCAGCAAACAATGCCAGCTCAGCGAGGAGCCAAGCTGGGAAAGATAAGCGGGCGTTAGAATCAGGTCCACAAGAGGATCAATCAAACAGGCAAAACAGGCTATTGTTGCGGGGCGGCCGTGAAGAGACTTTGCGAGGTGGCCCTCAGTCTAGTTTGGAGCACCAGATGAAAAACACTGACACTTTCAACAAAGGGTTTGATCAGGCCCCTTCTGTAGGCTCCACTCGGTGTCAAAGCGTAAAACGCTTTCCCACCCGCTCAACGCCTGACACTGGGAACCATCATCGCTTCCAAACTTTCTGCTCCACCGAAAGTAACAGCGATGCTGACCATAGAGAAAATGTAAGGACAAGTTTCTCTCCAAAACAATTCAATCCAGCATTCGCTTTTCCTCAGCTGCTATTGATTTCCTCCACACCCAGCAGCCCAGCCAAACTAGAGTTGGGGACTTTTCCGGACGTCCCAAAAGGGCTGGGGGTGTCAAATCTGTCCGCAGTCACAGGTGCTTCTGAGCTGCAAAGAGCGAGTGAAGCACAGAAGCAGTGGCAGTTGCATGAGCACTTGCCGACCTTTGCAAAGGAGATGATTGCGGGGGGCGTCGCGGGGGCTGTGGCCAAGACCGCAGTGGCCCCCCTGGAGCGGGTCAAGATCCTTTTCCAGGCAAGCCACTTTGGCCCATGGATTAATCTCTGGTTCTGCACGGAGGGTTCAACAGTCAGTAATTTGATCGAAAAGGGCCCGTTTGAGGAGGTAGAAGAGGACCCATAGGATCTGAGTGTCTCTATTATCTGCTTGGCTTTGAGTAGCTGGTGGTTGTGACAGAGATTTACTTAGTCTACCGCATCCGGCGATTCCACACATCCAACTTTTTCTTGATAACCACAATTTAAGCTTACTTACCTTACTGCTTGCTGATTTGCATCCTCAACCCTCTGTTCAGACCAACCTGGGCGACTTTGCCCGCGCCGGCGTCGGGGGATCCCTCCGCCGCATCTGGCGCACCGAGGGCCCCCTCGGGTTCCTCAAAGGAAACGGCGCCACCGTTCTGCGCGTCGTCCCTTACGCTGCGTTGCACTTTATGACGTATGAGCAGTATCGGCGGTGGCTGGTGGAAGCTACCGGGCACTCTTCTCCGCCCGTCGATCTGGTGGCCGGATCGCTTTCGGGGGCGACGGCGGTGTATTTTACGTACCCGCTGGACCTCATACGGACGCGGCTCGCGTGGCATGTGAGACTGCTACGGCCGCTTCTAGTTTCGGACTGGAATTGTTCGAAAATGATCTTGGACGCTAAGACCGTGCTTTTGCTCAGTAGCTTTTGGGAGTGTTTGAAACTAGTCTACTCCCAAATGAAAGGCCGGCCGTGTCATCATTCCAACCTTCCGGACGCTTCTTCAAGTGTCTCCAGATCTGTTGAATTGCTTCCGACGCTTCGTCCGGCTCCCGTAATCCGCGATGCCGCGATGCTGCTCCGCCCATAGCACCTCTGATTGTCCGTTCAATATGAAACGTTGCGGAGGCTCAGAACGCTTCGTTTGCTGTTCAGAACGCTTGTAACGCGCCTTCGGACATGGTCGTGACCTCTTTCGGACGTCCGCAGGTTTCGGGGCCGTCGAGCGCGGGCTCTGCCGCGAAGGGCGCAGCGTCGGTCGACAACATCCGGGGCGTGTTTCTGGAGATCGTGCAGAAGGAAGGCGGGCTGCGGGGTTTGTACAAAGGGATCGGTGGGTAAAGCCGGCCCTTGAAAGCTTGATTTGTTTCGTTACGGTACAGCGTAGAAGACTTTGCAGTCAGAGGTCTGAAATCTCTAAGGGTCCTTGATGGTCCGTGCAGGAGTCTCTTTGCTGACTTCCAAGGCTTCTGTTTGTTTTCTATTTTTCCCGGCTGCATGCCGTTGGTTTTCAACGGCAAAGCTTTGAACCCCTCGGTTCCAGGACTACACGTACTATCAGTGGTATGCTAGAGTCGTTATCTGCCTTGCTTCGAGCGCGAAAGAGTCGATTGTTGCTACTCGAAGATCTCAGAGTCGTCCCGCGACTCGCACTCATCTCAGATTTGCGCATTGCGCTTCTCTCCATTTCCAAATTTGTCATTCAGCTGCTTCGCTTCTCGATTCCAACAAAGTCACTGTTTCTAACAGAAAGTGATACGCCAGTGCCATGAACAAAGAAGTTTAAAGAGACATCTTCAACCGCAGCCCCTACTTCTAACGGGGCCCGTTTCATATACCGACCCGATGAGACTATGAGCACGCCAACCGCCTCCGAAAAGCACTTTGACCAATTCCACTGCCTTTCCTTTCGACTTGATTTGACTCCTTTCGTTTCCCTTCTTCGCAGGTCCGACTCTGTACGGCATCTTACCATACGCCGGCCTCAAGTTCTACATATACGAGATGATGAAGCTCGCGATCGTACGCGCCACGGACGAGCAGCCCAGCCTAGTTACCAAGCTGGGCTGCGGCGGAGTTGCGGGGATCATCGGGCAAACGCTGACGTACCCATTGGACGTGGTCCGACGTCAGATGCAGGTACGGCACTTTGTACCCCTAAGTTTCTGATCATGTGTCTGGTTGACTTTGATCTGTTTTCAAGTCGCTTTCTTGAGTATGTTCTTCGCGAACGACTTCCTTACATTCTATGAGATGCTTTAATCTAGACGTACCATTCGGCTATGATTGTCAGGCGAACTTTATAACTGACAGGGAATGCTCAGGTAGTTGGCTGCTTTGCCGAACTTCCGCAACAGCAAAATCTTTCGGGCTTGTTTGGATCGCAGACGAGAAACATGATATGTCTGTGCGGTTGTCAAAAGAGTCTTGCTAAAAGGATTTTCCAAAGCTGTGGAAATTGCATCGACGTTATACTTGTGATCGATTTGATGCGTGATCGAGGAATTGTAGTCGAAGTCGATTGAGAAGGAAAGAGGGTCAAAGGAAAAGTCCAAACAGAGAAGAAGAGCACGCGGGGGAAGGGGCCATAAAACGAGACCCCATCTCTACCGCCAGGTGCAAGGCGCGCCTGCTGACGTGGCGCCCCGGGGGCTCCCCAGCGGGCTGCCAGCTCAGCAGTATAAAGACACGTGGGACGGGCTTCGGACGATTGTACGGAAGCAGGGGTGGCGACACCTGTACGCGGGGCTCAGTATTAACTACCTTAAGGTGCGTCCAGTCACATTCTTGCAATATTAGCGTGCAGCGGTTTAAGCACCCGGTGGGTTTAGGTTGGGAATGGGAGTAAGCTTGGGACCGGAGCGCCTGGTTGTCCTGGTTGGATTTCCTCGTTTATATGCCGCCCGCCTCAAGTCTGCTGCGAAGATCTGACAGTGCAGACCAGAGTAGTAAGTATACGGGTGCCTTAATCAGCAGTCTCGGGCAGTTTAAGTACCCGAAAGCGCGGTATACAGTAGTTTGGTGTATCTCGAGCAGCGTTTGTAAGACCAACATGATGAAGAGCAAGCCATTCTGATTTGACTAAGGGAACAAGGGCCCGTTGGGCAGAACGGGTAAGACGATTGCCAGATCGACGCAGGGCATATGCACTTCTCTCGATCAGCCATATCTTTGGATATTCGATTGAGCTGTAGATCGCTCCGTTGCGTCGCAAAACTTGGACTTTTGTTCCCATGAGCTTCGTTCTAGCCGCTTCCGCCGCTTCCGTCAGACCGCAAGGTTCTTAGCGCGAAGTCGAAACCGAGTTCAATACTTGATTATGGGACGTCAAGCCTCTTTGGTTCCCATGCCCTGCTATATTCAAGCCGATACTTGATTATCGTCTTCCGGAAACGTCCCGGCAACTTCAAAGCCTTACCTTTTGCTTTTACAGATGGTCCCCTCCGTGGCCATCGGTTTCACCGTCTACGAAGCCATGAAGGCCTGGCTGCACGTGCCGCCACGAGAAAAGGGTTCGAGAACAGCTGTAGCGGTGACATAACCGTAGAAGTTAAGGCGAGGGGATTAGGCGGAAGTTAAGGAGTCGTGAGATTGTGAATAGCCCTCGACGCAATTGGGTTCAGTCCGCAAATTGCAGTGCTTGCCAGCATTAGTTCGCCATGCGCGCTTTGTAACGCAAACGCTAGCATCGATCGACATGCGCGCTTTGTAACGCACAGATTCTACAAGGTCTGATTCATCTTCAAATGACAGTTCAATGGTAGTGTCTCTCCTCTTAGGGCGGCCAAAAGCACTCAGTAGCGGCCCCGGGCGGGCTTCAATCTGAAGTCGACCAATATGAAGATCTGCATGCGAAGGGTTTCTTCCGACATCAACGTAGACGTCTTGGCTTGCTAGGGAGATCCATATAGAATGACGCGCATGCATAGTATCATTGTGCAAGATCGTACTTGCCTTGCCGCTAGCTCCGCAGGCGGCCCTGTCACCGTACGGTCCGGCCGGCGTCTCGTATGCATGACCCATGCATCATGTTGCGTCAATGATTAATGCATCCGAGAAGACTGACGTACAATTACTGAACTTTTAGGCCGGCCATGGCGGCCCGGCCTAAAAAAGTTCAGTGATTGTAAACTTGTTAGTAGGCATACTAATGCGTTTGATATAAGTGGCGATGACTGTGACTCTCGTGACTTGTGCACAATAGACAAGCCAGACTCAAGAAAAAACTCAAGTTTGAAAGTTGCGAGCGCTGCGTCCACACCACACGTCCTTTACCTTTAAACGCCTGCAAATGGTATGCTGTCAAGTTCCTTCGAGTTCAATCAAACCCACGTTAATTCCTCCCTAGTGGCAACGACCTGCACATATACGTCTCCTTAGCGTCCCGACTCGACGACGTGAATATCGAAGCATACACCGATCGATCCGCATGTTTCGGCTTTAGCTCCTCGACTGCCTTGAACCTTTTCCTTTGGCTAACTAGATCGGAGCCCTTTGGTCGGGGGTTGACCGCCAAACCCGCAGCCGCTGCCGCAGGTGCGCTCATGCCAGCTGGCAAGCTACCATTCGTCGGAGGCCCTTTTCGCTTTACACCATTCGCTGCAGCCTCGGAGGGAGCGCTGCTCTCTTCTGGGCTTATGCTGCGGCCGTCCTCGTGCGCTGCCGATGCTACTTTGCTGGACCTTTTGTCCTTCTTCGCCTGCCAAAAGTACAGATGTAGGTCAGTTTCCGCAGAGCAAAAGCGTGCATGTTCTCTTTGCCATGTAAAGGATGTTACCCAGAAGGATGCAAAGAGAGGCGAACTACCGGTGGGAGGAAGCCAGCGTTCCTGGTCAAATCTTGCTAAACCTATTGTCCTCCTTTGCCTACCAATGTCGGCAAGGCAAGGCAACGCTGACACATGCGCCTTTCTTTTACTCCGTAAAAGGCGAAGACAACTACCGATCGCTGAGGAGAGTGCAGAGAGAGGCGAACATCGAACGAAGAAAAGCCAGCATTTCATCTAGGCCGAACATGCAAAATTCTGTAGATCGTCTTTACTCGGCGTAAAGGTCTGGGTTTCAGAAATGGGTGGGTCGGATCAACGAGACTGCCAGCAAGATTTTTTCCCGAAGAGCAACAACTGCAAGCAAACGCCTCTGTGCATTTATTGAACTATCAAAGGACAAAGCTACAGGGATATAAGGGCTACATCCTCCAAAGTCGTTTGTTTCAGGTGGACCAAGGGACAAAGTGCAGAGCTTGAGAAGTCCCGGGACACGAAACAGAATAGAGTCCGAATGTTGGTATCAGGAACCTGTTTGCTTCAAACTGACTAAGCTGATCCTTGACCGACTATCCCTCGCTCTTCCAATGTACAGCTGGGCATGGACCAGGTGACATCAGGCTGACATCAGGCTGACATCATCTCCTCTCGCAGTCAAACCAGAAAAGAGAAGGCCCTCACCTGCTTTGACAGCGCCCGCGCCTGCTCCATCTTTTTCTTCAAATCAGCCACCTCCTCCTCCGTCCCGTTGATCACCACCTTGTCTTCCTCCACGAACCCCTTATGACAAACCAGACACGTCGTCGACTTCACTTCCTTGAAAGCCCTGGCGCTCAGCACATGGCCGCACGACTTGAGTGCGTAGAAGCGGTTCAGGCCGTTGAACTCTTGCCCAGTGATCGGGCACTGGAACCGGTTGGTTGCGCTTTCGCTCTTTTGATCGGCGGCGGGGTTTTCTGTCAGGTGGATCTCGAAGATGTCCTGCGGATGAGGGAGGAAAGTGCGAGACTGGTCAGTAAACAACTCTCCAACTAATAATGATCCCGGTACTTCATCCGAATCGAACCAGCGTACTGCCTGCATAAACTCTCGGTACCTAGGAGGACATAATTCTAAGAAGTGCACTACTGTTAATTTGCTGTTAGGCGGAGAATCCCTGGCTTTGGTCAGCGCTCTGACTTCGAAAAAGGGGCTTATTGCGCGAACGAGTCTACCAAAGCGAAGACCCGTGAGTCTCCAATTCCCTATCTTCAAAAACTGCCTTCAAATGCTCGTTGCTTGTCTTCGCATTGAAGGAAAATTCTACCAACGAAAGTCAATTTCCAGTAACTGCCGCAAAGAGGTTACTGTCCAGAATCACCACACAACTTCGGTGGATTCTGACTCGAGCAGCGGCCCAAAATAGAGTCTCCTGCAAAGAAATCCTTGATTCCCAAAGCTTTCTTCGCGTCATTGACTGCCCCTAACGTGCGAAAAGTGACTTTCCAGATACCCAACACAAACAAACAATAGAAAGAAAGTCACAAACTCTGATGAGATGGCCCAATAAAAGCTCAGCAATCGCACTGTTCTCAACCATTCAGCAACTGCCCCAACATTCTTTCCATGCCCAGGAACAAGCAATTCCCGTAAGATGTCAGAGTTGCTCTTGTAGACGACCGCCTTAAACGAGGGCTCAATAACAGCGATTTGGAAGAAAGTTGCACCTGGTGTTGAAATGCAATTGTAGTCCAAGCCTTAAGTTCAGCAATTCGCACACGCTTCTTTTGAGACAGAGCTCATTCGAGGTCTTCAAACTGTACCAAGGAGATGGAGTGCAGAACTGCAAGAGCTCACAAACCCTAAAATCATCTGGTCAGAGCTTAACCAAGTCCACAAGACAACTTAACCAGCTTGGATAAGGACAAAACACGTCTCCTGAGTGCTCACCTTCAGGCTCTTGATGTGGCTTAGAGAAGCTGGGATCTTCTTCAGCACCAAGTGATGAACCACTGCCTCCTTATTATACAGGTTCCCAAGCATGTCCATTGCACACGGCGCGTTCAACAATTCCCCCGACAACCTACACCGCGTCCACTTTGCAACCCGCGCCTCGTTCGGGTCAACCTTATCCGGCTTTTTGTCCATGTACATCTCCAGGTAACAAGAACGCGACTCTGCTCCCGTGGCGCCCCCGTCTCCCCCTCCCCCCCTGAATGGAACCTGCACCTGTAGGGTTGCATAGTTCCTGATGGGATAATCCTCAACCCGATTCTCCTCGCGCAAGTGCACACCTCCGTGTGCCAGCCTGATGCCAGCGCTGGCGTCAGGACCCAGCGCCGCCACCTTTAAGCTGCCTATGAGGTCGCTGGGTGTACATGTCAGAGCGACAACGTGCGCACCGCCGCCCTGCACGAAGAGTTGCATAGCTACAGAATGCTTTCTCTGAGCAAAGTCCTGATTGTCGTCTATAAACCTTGCCTTCTATAATTCGCAGCGAGATATGCACTTGCGGCCTTCGCACCAACTCAAGACAGGTCTTCCCTAAAACCAGACCCTTCCGAGCTTTCCATTGGCATAAATTGCGCCCGCTTCAAAAGCTGAAATTGGGGTTTCCTCTCAAATGCCCGCCGGAAACGTCCGGCGGAACTCCGCTGGTAAGGAGCACGGGGGAGTGCTCCATTCAGGCAAGCCCCCGGCCGGGGCCCATGGCCCGTGGGCCCTGCCACCGGCTGCCACCCTTACGGTCCGCCCGGTAGGTAGTTGTTTTAATGTTCCCATGCAGATCCGGGGAAGGCGGAACATGTGTCGACAGAACTTTGGCCTTGTGCAAGTGTTTCGGAGCGGAATGGGCCGGAAAAGGGGCATTTCAATTTTCAAGTCTCTGATAAACATGACTCGTCAGTCATGACTCAAGAATGATGAAGACGCTCTGCAGCTTTCTTTGACCTGATCAAGAGTTCAAGCGTCAGTCTTTGGAGCATCAACTGGCCAACTACAAGGACGTCTGCGCGTCGTGTTGCGCGCCAGAAGGAATATGCTTGGGCCTTAATAGGGTTCTTCTGTCTAGGCAAAAGAGATTATAACAGCAGACTTTGCGCTTGCCGTGGTTCGGTTGGAAGCAAAGAGCTCGGCGGAGTTTTGGATTGGGGACTGTCTTAGTGTCATGCTTCCAACTTCATCAATCCAATGGTTGAGGATTGGAGGACATAGAGATTCCGTTTGTGAGCCTAGGTTTGAGGGGACAAAGTTGCAGTGCGATTCTGTCGATGTAACCAGATTTCGTTGCTCTTGATGATTTCAGCACCCCAATAATGTACGTTAGATTGTGAGCAGCAGTTGCAGCACAGGCAGCGGTTATGCTTTCCCATCGAGGGTTTCACCAAGAGGCAGCCTTTGCAAGTAATTTCTTAGTCAACAAGCTTGTTCTTGAATAGACATCCCTGATCAAGCTTTGAGCTGCTTGGTCCTCTTCTGAACCACTTTCACTGAAATACAGCTTATCTTAGTTGCGGTGGAGCACCTATGTGAACAGGAGCCTGTCGCCAGAGCAAGTAGAAAGAGGGGTCTATTTGGGCCCCAGGCATGGCGTCGGGGGACGTGGAGCTGAAGTTTCGGATGACGGATGGGTCTGACATTGGTCCAAATAAGTACTCGTCGTCCGAAACGGTGCAGGCTCTCAAGGAAGCTATCATTGAGAACTGGCCGCAAGGTGTGTACCCCCTCTCTGTGTCGGTGCATCCGATAAGAGTCGTCCTGCTAGCACAGGGTGCTTTGTGAGTTCCGGCTGTTGAAATTTCAGAGGGGTGAAAAAGCCAAGCTCTTGTACATTCATCAATCAGCCCTGATCTTTATGTTAGGGTTCTGTTGGGGCTTGGTTGGACGGGGGAGTTTTGCAGAGCTGGTGTGTTTGAATCAGATTAAGAGTCTCTACTCGTAATCTGCAACGAGTGGGAAAGTGATTTTCATGGATTGCTGACATCATCAACGGCATCATTCTGTCAACTTTACTCCAAGGTTTGGCCGTACAGGCTGACAGCAAGCGGAAGCATTGAAAGGAGCATCTGCTTAGCGCTCCCTTCAACTTTTGCATCAGGCACACTTAGGATGCAGTTTCTAGCCGTCATCTTTCGATCATCCACAATGTGTCTCTGGGGTCACTTGAAGCGAGGCTTCTTGCATAGCTGCTGCTTTGCTAACCAGTTTCAGCTTTCAAGTACTCTCATCGTCTGGTCAAAACGCTTTCTGTGTTCATATCCGCTGCACCTGAATTGACTGCAATCCTTTCAAGCCCTCTCATTGTCTGCTCAAAGGGCTTTCTGTGTTCCTCCCCGCTGCACCTGAACTGACTGCAAGTTTTGTAAAGGGGTTTCCTCCCTCATTTTGATTCAACCTCCATTTCCATCTGTTCCTGTCCTGTTGCTCGACCCTGCATTGGCCGACTGTGTCGCACTGACTGCATTTTGATCCTTCTGGAACTGGCATCTTCTTGCATCTTCTTGGCTCCCATCATTTTGGCTTCTGTCAACTTTCTTGGAGAACACCTCAAAGCCGTCTGTAGACAAATCCCCCTCGCCATTGACTCCCTGACTGAGTGTGTGGGACCGTAGGCTTACTCAGATGCCAAGTTGCTAGATTTGTGAGAGATCATAGACAACCGTGACAAAATGCAGTAAACAAGGCTCATCTATCGCAATCACAGCCCCCTTTTGACTGCTGTCAGCCGGTGCCTCCGGAACTGATCGTTTGGCACCCGCAAAGGGGGCTACTTTTGCAGCATGCACCCTTCCCAACACTAGCGTTTTGGCAGTCGCCGCCCCCCCCCCCCCGGATTTTCTGCTGAAGAGTTGGATTGTCACCCCCCCCCGAAATGTTTGTGCAGGCAAAGAAGGCTGCCCCAAGAGCGTACAGGATGTGAAGCTGATACACGCCGGCAAGGTGCTCGACAACGCTCGGACCCTGGGGGAGTCTCGAGTGCCGGTTGCCGAGACGGGGAATCTGATAACTATGCACGTAGTCATTCGGCCACAGGTTGCGGAGCCAAAAGCTGGTGAGCCGTCATGATTTTCCCCTGTTCTCAGCTTCTCCGCTCGTAATGACATGTGAGCGGATTCAAGGAGTTTTTCGGGGGATCCAGGAGTGTGATCTTTTGGACGATTATTGTTTTCAGGCCGTTTACAGAGATGCCCACCTGGTTAACAGGAGCTTATGGTATGTATTTAGCAGCGGAAGGGTCAATGTTCCACTTGCGGGTTTCCAATGCTGTGTCAAGCAACCGAGTAGAGAGTCAGAGCCTCCCTCAGAGCGAGCAGATTACTAGCTTACTAAATTTCGGCTTACTATATTACTGGCTGAAAGACAGCAGAATGGTGAAGGCTGTCGTTTTAAGATTAGTAGGAAACGTACAGAGACGCCATAAAGGTACAGGCTGTATGCGCGAACACTCTTTCTTGTTAAGAGCACGCTGTGCTGCAGGAAGGCGCACAGGGTTCTTGAAAGGAAGTTTGTCTGCTTTTTCTTCCGTCCTTCTTTTGTCTTCCGTTCCATAATGTTGTGTATATACACACCACTTCTACGTAGAACGTGCTCACTGGCAACGAATGAGTCGATCCAGATTAAGAACTTGCACTGGCAAGCGGAGTTCGAGGGCGGGCGAGGTTTCGTTGAGAGCTGGCAAGGTCTGAAACACTGATTTAAACGTCACTCAGGAGCAAGGGCAAATTTGCAGACTGCTCGCTTTTAGAGCAACAGGAGTACAGGCTGTCCCATTCTCCTCCAAGCCACCGAGTGGCATCGTCCCGTGCCTTGATTCGAACTTGAGGGACAATTGTGAATCTGATATGTACTATGTCCTGATTTGCTCCTGTTGTCTCGCAGCAGCGAAAGAGGGGCAGGAGCCGAAGAAGGGCGGATGCGGGGGCTGCTGCATCTTGTAAAGAACGAAGGGTTTCAACAGAGTTGCGGGGGATGACCATACGGTATGGTTAAGAGGGGTTTGGTCAAACCTGGCCTCATTCGGGTTGGCTCCGGTTAGGACGACTCTCAAATATGCAAGGGTGCCGGCCTGGGGGCCAATATAGCCGTGCTCGAGAACGTCCTTTCTCGCGGGAAAGGGTTTGAGGCAAGGGGAGAGTCGGCCGTCGGGTAACATGGCGCTGATGTCATACCAGCGAAGATGACGTTTTCGGGGGGTTAGCGGAGAGCAGCAACTGGGGCTGTTGGGGGCAGGCTTAGTAGTGCTACGGAGGTAACTCGGTGAGCGGGATGTGAGAGGCGAGGCCACCACTGATTGGCGGGTGGAGATGATGTCGGATTGATGCGTGCATTTGGATGCTCACTGTGTGGATGGGTCAAGAGGCGGCCTGCCATTGTCGAAGCATCCATGCGCGTCTCTTGGGCGAGGGCGAGCGGATTGCCACTTTGAGCCCAACTAGAATGTAATTGAACAAGTGGAGCTTGTTCCGGTCGTTTCTCGCCTTCAAATCATCGTACATACTGGAAATAACGTTGCAGCAAGTATAGGTTCCAAGTCGGGTATAAGGAGTATAGGATTTGTTAGATTGTTATTAACGTGTTTTGTAAATCGGGATTGTCATCCATGTAAGCTCCGAGTCAGTGGGCCCACAAGCGAACTTTCAAGACCATGCTAAAATAGAGAACAAACGAGGCTTGCAATCGTGGTTGAACAAATTTGAATGGCGGCCCTGCCGCGGCTTGGCTGCTCATAGTTCTAGCTCTTTGCCAGGCTTCAGCTCCATGCATCCGACCCACACTGATGTGTCGTGACTCACAGCATTAGATAAAAGTACTGGTCTACAGCGGTATCAAGCGTGCCCCAATCAACGTTGACCGACAGTGCATGGGTTTGTATGTGAATTGTGTTTTCAATCTTGAAGCATCTAATTGGACATTTCAAGCTATGTGAGATCACAAGCTAATGCATGAAGGTCATAGATTGCAGTCTATAACACTCCGATATTCCAGCTGCGCGGATGCACTGAGCCTCCTGTTAGTACGCCATGATCATTAGAAAGATCGCCGGCCATGCACTGCCAAGCATGCCAAGTGCCGCAATCAGGTTATAGACGGACAGTGGAGGTATATGGTAGGCATGGCCCTGCGGTTCGCTCTGATGCTACAGACGGCTGCACCCTACACGGAGTTTCTTTCTATCAAGGGCGGATCATTCTAAGCTCTAAAACCTACTCTCTGCATACTCGGCCGTGAAGCTCTGGCGGCTTGCAAGAATACGTAGACATGGCCAAGAACTTTTCATCCTAGCTCGGCCGGCCGGGCTGGCCGGGGTCGGGGCATGCTGAGCTAGAGGTCTAGCTGATGTAAAGCTCACCATTGCTTCGAAGTAACGACCCTGGCTTTCATGAAAGGAAACGTATCACCACGCAGCAGCGGGAGCCGTAATCAACCATTGCTGATTTCAAGTGCTGCGCGGAGTGCAAGGACCGTTGCCTTCAAGGCCCAACTCGGTACATCGGTGGTTGCATAAGCCGTTGCAACTTCTACAATGTGCACGCTGATATGCTCCGCGCCCAGGCAACCCTGTCAACTGGGTTCTTCCTCAAACTGGGTGCGCACTGAAGGCCAAAAAGCAGGGACCAACACAATGTAGATTAAGACCGGCATTGCCCTCGTTCCGGACCGTACACGGCAGAAAACGACCTGATCCGACAGTCCACAAAGCAAGTCACCAAGACTTGGTACCCACCGATTTTGGCAGCGGAAATATACATGTTGTACGAAAGTGTGCAAAGCACAGCGCATCCGACTTTCGCTACTGCTCCTCTTTCAGCCCGAACGACTTGGCCAGCCGCCGGGCCTTGTCCCGCGCCTCTAGTTCCACGAACAATCTCCTCAACCGCTCTGCCTGCGTCAACGTGTCCTCAAACGCGGCCCCCGCGGCTTTCCGCCCCTCCAGCGCCCTCCCCATGACGTCCAAAAACTCCACCAGGGGGGCCAATTTGGCAGCGAAACCCTCCCCCCGTTTTGTGAACGCGCCCGCAAGCGCGGACACCAGCCGGCCCGTCCGCAAGAGAGCGTCCGAAGGCGTCGTCAGGAGCGTCCTGAGGTGGGGGAGCAGTTTTGCGGCGACCAGCTGGTCGAGCGCCAGGGTTTCGAGGTCGCCGGGAGGCAAGATGTCGCGCCAGAGAACGATGTTGCGGAGGACGCGCACTGCGGCGCCAAAGTGTTCGGCAGAAACCGCAACGGCCTGAGAAGGCAAAAAGGTGGCTCAAGAAGTCGTTCGATCCTAACGGCGTTCACATCTACATCAGTAATCAAAGAGACCCAAAATTCGATCGGGGGTGGTTGTTATAACAAAAAAGTGCTTTCTCTTTACTCATAAGTGCAATTGCCCGCTCTTCCGCTTTTCGTAATGCTCGCGTTCTTTGTTATCAACACCTTCTCTGCTTGCTATGATCTATAAGGTAGGCTTTCGAAAGCGAACATGGGCTGCCTTTAATCTACACTTACCAGGGCAGCAATTCACAAGCAAGCAAACGCTCGTACAGGCGTCAAAAAGCCCTCACGACCGCACTCTTTTCACACCTGCAAAGCTCGCCCTGTTAACTCAAAACATGTGCAACCAAAAAGAGGGTATTCACACCTGGGGTGCGGCTGCCAAAAGCGCTGGTGTCCACGCGGGCACGACCAGCTTCTCGACCACGTCAGCAATCCGGGATCGGACGGCGGAGAGTAAATCTCGGACGGGTTCGGACTCGGGGGGCACGTAGATCTGGACTTCGGACACGGCAGCGGCAATTTGGACGGTCCGTTTCGTGCTTTGGGGATCCCAGCAGTAAGTGATCAGGTGGAGTAAGATGGGGAGCGCGACCTGTAATAGAAAAAGAGGGAACTTTTTAGAGGGGATTTTGGACGGCGGCCGCGATTCGGACGGTCCGTTGGGCGCTTTGGGGGTCCCAGCAGTAGGTGATCAGGTGCAGTAAGACGGGAAGCGCGACCTGTAAAGAAAAAAGGAGTTTTTGGAAACAATTTCGGACACGGCGGAGGCGAATCGGACGGTTCGTTTCGTGCATTGCGGGTCCTGGCAGTAGGTAATCAGGCGGAGTAGGATGGGAAGCGCGACCTGTAGGAGAAAGAAGAGGGTTTTCAGAACGGATCTCGGACATGGCAGCGACGATTCGGACGGTCCGTTTCGTGCTTTGGGGGTCCTAGCAGGAGGTAATCGGGTGGGGTAAGACAGGGAGCGCGACCTGAAGAGAGACAGCGGCAAAGAGACGAATCAGAATGAATCAGAATGTTTGCGGGTTCGGAATTCGGACATAGCAGCGGAGATGCGGAGGGTCGGTTTTGTGCTTTGAGGGTCTTGGCGGCAAGCGATCGGCAGTACGATGGAAAACATGACCTGACGGATCCTTGAAAGGAAAACGTGGACTCCAATCTCAGATTTTGGATCTCCAGCAGGCTAGGGATGGCACGCGTAACTCATGGAACCCCGCAGTACCGTAACCTCAGAACCAGTTAAATCTGAAACAAGGGTTAAGATCGTCTTGCGCAGACCAGGGACTGTGACCAGTTATCAACGAAAGCACTCGGTTGACCCGTCACGTTAACCACTCAAATTTGAGCTCTGCGCACACAGAGTACGAAACGGAGTGAAGGTCCAGAATGGAGATTGGAAGCCACGGTCTCCTTTTCGCGGGTTCTGACAGAGAAAGCGGGGAAGTGAGTAGCGGGAGACTGAGAACTCCGAGCAGATTTTTGCCTTTCGGACACGGCAGCGAGAGATTCGACGGTCCGTTTTCTGCTTGGAGTATCAGCAGTTGGTGGTTAGGTGGAGTAAGATAGGGAATGCAACTTGTGAGAAAGAAGGGGAAAAGTTGCATGTTGTCGTCAAGAGAAAGACATGCGACCTGTCAGCGAGCGCTACGAGAAAAATGGAAAACGACCAGAGATCAAGAATCAGCTGCAAGAAACACGCACCTTCTCGATCAGCGTCGGCACCATGTTTGCGTCCGCATCATCCGGATCCGGCTCCGCTCCGTTCGAGTTTCCCATTCCGTACTCGAACAACTCCTGATACCACCGCACGCCGTCAAACCCTGCCTCCCCATGTAACGGATCCCACTTCAGTAGCTCCAGCTTCACATACGGCGCAAAGAGGGCCGGCGCGCTGAGCGACACGTACGCGTCTCGATACGCGGCGGGGTATTTCCGCTTCCACTCCTCGAGCCGCTCTTTCACTTTGGCAAGCGTTCGGAACTCTTCGTCGGCATCCCGGAACACGGCTTCGGCCGCCAGGACGAGCTCCCCGCGCCCCTTCTCAAACGCCGAGACTTCGTCCTCGCTCTCCGAAGAGGACGTCTCGCCGTCCAACCGGTCCCCCTCCGAAGGAGAGGAAGCTCTCCCGTTCCCGTTCGCATGCGCCCCCCGCCCGGGAGTTCGCTCCGCGCGCCTCGCCTGCGCGCGCGCCCGCCGGCGCGCCCGCGCTTCTGCTCTTCTCCGCGCCTCCATCCGTTTCTGCAGATTGACATCACGCCCAAACTCGTCCACCTGAGAAGTTAGCTCTAACCCGTCCCTAACCCGGGCAGCAGCCTCAGCGGCCGCGACGCTCGCGGCCAGGGCCCCCGCCCCGCGCCCCAGAGCGGCCATCGCCGCTGACGTGGCGGCCTCGGACTCCGCCACCTCAGCGCTGACGTCAGCGGCCCGTCGCTCGGCTAACGCTGACGCGCGCTCCTCCTGGAGTCTCTGCATCTGCTCCTCAAGTTCTTCGATCAGTGCGCCCTTGTCGCGAAGACAGTCGCACAGTTCCGCGACGTAGTCCCGCAGCTTCTGGACGTAGACGTACCGCTCGGACGACTCGGTCATTCCCCGCTCTAGTTCCCGGACGCTCTCCTCCGCGCTTTGGACCCGCTCCTCGTTCTGCCGCAGCGCGGCGCGCGCGCGCGCCTCGCTCTCCTTCATCTTGAACAGCGTCTCTCGCAAGCTTTTCACCGCCGATTCACCCTGGTTGGAGATCGAGAGAATGTTCCGCTTCTGCAACAGATCGCCCCACCCGGATCCCCCCCCCTGCGCCTTCTTCTCGTCCTTCGACTTGACGGCCTTCACCGCTTTTCTCATCTGTTCCATCTCCCACCGATCCTCTTCTTCGTCATCATGATCCATCTGCTGCTCCCCCCCCCCAAAAACGCCCTTCTCAGCCACCCCCCCTAGTTTTTTTACGTCCCCCAAAAACGACATTCGCGTGCGCACTTCCCCCTCGTCCTCACTGCTCTCGGCGTCCTCTTTCCTTTCCGGGGGGTCAGCGCCCGTGTACTTGTCCAGCCTGTCGCTGGGCGCCCCTGAAGCGAGCGGAACATAATCGGGGGCAGCCTGCGCCTGCCTCAGCTTCTCCCGCTTCAGTTTCGCTGCACGGATCATGTCTTCGTCGGGGATGTACGACAAACCCTTGCCTAACCCGCTGGTTAAATCCTCCAGACCGCTGGGTCTGACTCCCGCCGCATCTGGATTACTCCTCTCTTTCAGGGGGGCTTCTTTCTCTGCCAAGTCCGCAGGTTTAAATCCCCCCTTGAGCACCATTATCGGCTCGGGCTCCTTCGCAAACCCCCCGGGTATCGTCCTCAACCCGCTTTTCAACTCTGCCAGCCGTTCCGCCGTGTACTCGCCCGCCGCAGGCTGCAGCCCACTCGCCGGCTTTTCACCCCCCCCTCTAGTTGCACTCCCGAGGGCTTTGTGACTAGGCACCATGCTTTTCTTCTTTTCCTTTTTCAGCTTCACCCCCGCCCCCGATGCATCCCCGTCCTCCTCTGCATCCCCCCCAAAGCTGAGCAAACTCGGCGCCCGCGGTTTGCTCTCCTTAACCTTGGTTTTCTCCTTAACCCTGACGCCCTGGTCATTATCTCCGCCCGCCCCATCCTCCTGCTCACTGTCCGAGACTTTGCGCCGGAAGTTTTTCTTTTTGTTGAACATGATGCTAGCTGAACAAAATCACAAGTTTTGCTGGTGAAGGAAGCGAAAAGTTTGTTGCAATTGTTTGCTATCTATGCGACCACCTCGAAGAGTGCTTCTCACATGAAGGATTCAATAAGGATACTTTTACTTTTGTGGACAAACTGCAATGCCTGTGATGGCGCTACTAGTACAACGTCCAAGTTCAAGTCAAAGCTACAAAACCTACCCTTCAATTTCCAAAGCACTTCTGCCCTTCTTCTTGTTGAAGTTCTTCCATGAAGGCCCAAAATTAAATTATAATTTATGACCCTTCTCCTTCCTGTTTCTGCCCGCTTGCAAGTTGCAGCTGCTCGTTAATTTCATGGCTCCTTCTAAACCGTCCGTATCCTGGTTTGTGTCTAACGATACGGGTTTAGCGTAG
This sequence comes from Klebsormidium nitens, assembly GCA_000708835.1. Taxonomy (NCBI): domain Eukaryota; kingdom Viridiplantae; phylum Streptophyta; class Klebsormidiophyceae; order Klebsormidiales; family Klebsormidiaceae; genus Klebsormidium; species Klebsormidium nitens. Next base: position 115,753 of record DF237108.1, on the reverse strand, counting down.
ATTAGCCGTAGCAAAAGCGGGCTCCTACAACTCGGTTTGGCTTGACCAGTTAAGGAATTTCAAGGCTTAGAAACGAGCTACGGCATACGAATCAACTCTTTCACCCTAAGGATATTTGAGCCAAGACAAGCTTCAATCTCGATTGCAGCATGCAGGGAGTCGGAAAATCACTTGTACATGAGAAGTCAGGACGCCCTAAGGCTTCAAATCAGCTCGCATCTGCTTGTTGCCCGTTGTGAGGCACTCTTGAGAGCAGGATTTAAGCTCGAAGATTAGTCGGCACATATTTTTAGTTGGCCAAGAAGAGTCCTCGCTGCTGACATGAAATCCAGTCTTTTATTGTTTTTGAACAGCGACACTTGCTTGTTGTAAAACGTTCTGGGAAAGTAAAGTCTGCTGCTACCAGGCCATGCAAGCAGCACCTCACCCTGTAGGTTTGAAAGGCCGTCGCGGGAATTGAAACCGAGTGTGCCTCGTAGAAGGTCGTCCTATTAGCAAAGAAGCAAGAATTGTCACGACCGTTCCATCAGTTTGAAAGATAGAAGCCATAATACCGGAGTATACGCTTGTTCTGAGTCCAGAGTTTGCGGAAGAAAGATCCAAAACTCACTACTCAAATCACTGAACTTCTAATCTCCGAGCTTCAGAAGGGCAGCATGCCTATCTTGTACTCCCTTGTGGCACGGGGCACTGTGGTGCTCGCAGAGTTCAGCGCCTCGGCCGGCAATGCGAGCTCCATTGCTCGGCGCATTCTCGAGAAGTTTCCTGAGGGTGGGGACACGCGGGCCTCCTACTCCCAGGTATGTTAGTCAGGTTCAAAACAGGGGGGGAGGTCCAGTTGCACAAGATGAACATCTCCTGGGCTCCCTTTAACATGGAGAAATGGTCACCCCTACTGGTGACGTCAATAGAAATGTGGCATCCTGCAGAGATTTGCGCTTTTTCTATGAACGAGTTGAGACTTCTCAAAGTCGTGCTGTTTTGATTGGAAAACATCACCCACAAATGAGAATGCCTCTCGTGCCTCTTCTTCCAAGCCTTCTGCTTACCCATGTCGGCATCAAAGTATTGCAGTTCCCTTTGAGCCCCTTTTCGCCCACGAGCCGGGTTTTTCCGTTGCGGGCGTGCCTGTTGTGCACCGTTGAGGGGGCAAAGTGGGCTTTTGACTGTATTGATTGAAAGTCTCCCACCAAACAGCACATCTCAGACCTGACGCCCTAATTCTATCTTGATTTGCATTGCTGGTGGATGAAAGATGGGCCGGTAATTTGTCGGGCAACTCAACGAATTTGAGAGGGTCAAATCCACCCTGCAATGCTTGACTTGCGCAATTATGTGTAGAAAGTCATTGGCGGCTCTCTTTCCAAAACTTAAATCATCTGTCCTTGGTTCGTAACTGCTTGACAGGAAGAAGAGGTATACGTCAGCTCGTCAGCTTGTCGCTTTGCTTGTTCTCGTTTGTCATTTGCTGCTCATTGCTAGGAAAGAACAAAGTTCCTAGGTCTTCAGCAGCTGCACCAATTTTGTCTGACAAACGATCAAATGGGCCTTGCAGGAACGACATATCTTCCACATCTTGCGATCAGGAGGGATCATCTACCTCTGCATGGTCAACGACGCCTTTGGAAGTAAGCTTCCTGCCTCGTCGTCTTCCATCATATATCCAGCTGTCAGAGCGGGATGAAGGATACTTAGTAATCTCGGGACTGACACCGAGGGGCTGTTGGAATAAGTGACATGGCGAGGTTTGTGTGGAAACCCTGGTCTGGGATTCTTTTGCCCCATCAAGTCTAGCCTTCCTAGCAGCCTACGCTCTTCACACCTTTTTGGAAATACTAAAGCTGACCTCACTTTCTTCCCTATAGCCATTGGGCGAGGGCCTCCTCCACCGCCTTTTCTGAACCCCTCTAGTCAGCCACCCCTCTTGCTATCCAAATATGGATGAAGTCGACCCCCTCAAAATCCCAAACCTCATTCCAGAAGTGACTGAGCGCCCTTGATTCCGCTTTGTCATCAGCAGACCGTTTTGGTATTCTGAAGGCATTGAAAAGCTGGTATGACTGCCTCGAACGTTTTTGCCAAGCCACGAGGAAATTCTAGACGCCCTCCATAAGGATTGTTTGTGAGAGACGATTTAGACAGGGTCACAAGTGTGATGTATTGCACAGCAAATTGTGGTTTTTCTTTCTGGAGCACTGCCGTGCGCTTTTGCATCGGTAAGAAGCCCTAAGAGTGAAGGGAAGGGGAGTACAGAACTTGTGGAAGAAAGGTCACCACGAACCCTTTTCGTGAGGGCGGATATCGTTCGTTTTCTTGGCGGAGAACTCCTTATCTGCCACGAGGAGGATCTAGGGTCGTTACCTTCGACTTCGAAAAGCAGAACGCAAGATGGCTGAAGCAATCTCTTCCCTGCAGGGCGGATACCGTTTGCGTTTCTGGAGGAGATCAGCACGCGCTTCTCCAAGACGTACGGCCGCGTCGCGCAGACCGCGCTCGCGTACGCGATGAACGACGAGTTCTCGCGCGTGCTCTCGCAGCAGATGGAGTACTTCTCGACTAACCCGAATGCCGACACCATCAATCGGGTGCGGGGGGAGATTGCTGAGGTAAGAGGAACTAGGGGCGGCAGCGTTTTGGTTGGCTCGTTTGATCGTACAGAAGGAGCCAGATCCCGTCAACCAGAGGATTGCAGAGGTGAGAGAAACTACACGCGGCAGCAAACCCGTTCTGCTTTTTGATGCCAACACCATCAACCGGGTTCGAAGGGAGATTGCAGAGCTGAGAGGAGCTAGGCGTGACAGCAAATCCATTTTGCTGTTTTGAACTGTTGGGATTGAAGGCTATGCGAACGCCATTAATTGGGTACGTGGGAAGATTGCAGAGGAAGTGAGCATGGCAGCAATGCGTTTCGTTCTTGCGAGATCTTGAGAAGGAAAGCCACTTCCGACGTGACTGACCGGGTGCGGGGGAAGGTTGCAGAAGCAAGAGGACTAAGCTCGGCCGCGACTTGTTTTGCTCTTCAATGTGACGGAAGAAGTTTCAGGCCGACACCATCAATCGGGTGCGGGGGGAGATTGCATAGTTAAGGAACTAGGCGTGATAGAATTTCTTTTCGCTCTTTTATATCGTCATAACCGAATCCAAATGCCCACACCATGAACAGGGTGCAGGGACGAATTGCGGAGGTGAGAGGAATTAGGCCCCGCAGCAATCCATTTTACTCTTGTAAGATTGTAGAACACAATCCCAATGCTGACACTTTCAAGTGGGCGCGGGGGGTAGATTGCTGGGGTGAGGAACCAGGCACGCAGTGTCATCGAGCGTTGCTCTTGTCATTCAATCGTCGAATTCTCCCACGTGCGAAACGAATTGAATTGCTAATGTCGACCAGGATTGAAAAGGCGGAGGGGTCCAGATTGTCCGTGATAATCAGAGGAGACGTTCTTTAAGGTCCGGTAAGATGGAAGGTTTAGCTTCAGAACTGGATTCCGAGTAAGTCTCTCAAGGCAAAAACCATGCTGTGGGTTCCGTTCGTAGGTTAGCCTTTCTCTTGAACCAGGTCAAGAGGGTGCTGGTGGAGATTGTAAACAACGACCTGGAGTGGGGCGGGAAAATGTTGCTGCTGATCAACCAGACGGACTTTCCTACTCTGTCAGTTTTGGTCTGATTGACTAACTTCAATCCTTCCCTCGATTCAGGTCAAGAGCGTAATGGTTGAGAACATAGACAAGGTCCTGGAGCGGGGCGAGAAGATTGAGCTGCTGGTCGACAAGACGGACTCCCTGCAAGGCGACGCGTTCCGGTTCAAGAAGCAGTCGCGGCGCCTCAAGCAGGCCATGTGGCTCAAGAACGCCAAGCTGACGTGAGCTGACGAGAACGTACTTTCGTATGATGTTGAAACGTGTTTGTCTTTCTGTTGACCTGCCTCCGAGCTTCGGTAGGATCACGAGCTGTATCAGATGTTCGATTCGCAAGGCAAAAAGATGCTTACCTTTTAGGGCCTGAAGTGCGTTGAACTGATAGATATGGCGGCTCGGAGTGCGGAGTCCATTCCGCGTTATTCTTCAAGCAGAGGTTCCGGATACTCGAGGGTTTCTTTGTCTGTTCAAGCATCCGATTAGGCGAAGGTCGAGTCCAACTTTCCTTGGATCCGGAACCCTCCTTGCGCTAAGGCACGATCCGTTTTCGTTGACTTGCGCAAGTTACACTGGTGTTCTACTATCCTCAAGCTTTCTTCAGAATCTGAAGACATCCGCTGACCAGCAAAATCATCGTTCCTGCAGGGCTGTGTTGACGGCAGTGATCCTATTGGTGCTGTACATTTTCATCTCTCTAATATGCGGCGGCCTGTCTCTGAGTAGCTGCAGATAAGCTTTTGCAGGAAGGCATGTCCTGAACCATTTTGTACATAGATGAATCAAGGAAAAGGGGGACGATATAAGCAAACGGCCGCCATGATTTACAAACAAGTTTTTCCATTGACGAGAGCGAGTGCTATCCGACAAAGTGAGCAAGTTGCTGATTCTGCGGATCGAGCATAACGTGTACGTAGGTAAATAGGGCGGGGCTTGATCTTATATGTGTTTCAACACGGCAGACGCGAAAATTGCTCTAGCAGAAGGTCCTTCCGGGCCCAAGTCGCTTAGACCTGGACGTGTTGCCAGAGTCCACGATTGACCTGATTGCAACTAAGTGAATCCGAAGTGCTGGTGCTTACTTTGACAACTTCGATTCATTCGATATCGTGCATGGGATACTGCTAGCTTAATTAACATGTGCTTGACGTGGGAACGTCGCATGGACTTTGGCCGCCTGCATGTGGCCAACTCAATCGTCATGGATGCGGTGCTATGGTGATCATGCTTGATTGAAAGATCCTGACCAGACGTGCCAGCATGATGTGGCAGCCTGCGGGCCGTCGCAGCGTGGCGCCGTTCCAGCGGTACCTATACGGTCAAGTACATGCTTGGATGGATCATAGGACGATCTGGATTCGCGGAGTCAGACTGTATATACTCGCAATGAAAGTCCAACCAACCGCTTGCCAGGCCCTGAGTGCAATTCTTCTGCCCTCAGCTTTCCATAATCATCGCACCCAACGCGCATTACTTTATAATACTGCATGGCTATTCGTACGGCAACGAGCATGGACCTCGCATCTGCACTGCATGACGGGTGCCCTCGAGCGTCTCTGATTGCTAGCCTGGCAGCTAGGAGCACACGGCGCCTTCACACACGAAGAGCATATCTGTAACAGAGCGAGTCGCTGAATTATGTCGACGGGACAATGAAGCAATCCAAGATCCGTCCTCAGCAATAAACTTGAACAGCCACAGAGAGAACTGCCCCGTTCATACAGAGGTGACGGGGTCCACCGTTCAATCATCAACGGATGGCCTTCGCACACATCTTAATGGACGTAGCGATCTGCACTGGTACTCACAGGAGGCATGCGACTCTTGGCTTGCTACGATGAGACTATAGATTGGATGGACAAGCGGATGCCGCAGTGGCTATCTACGAACTGGGACAGTCGCATGGCACGGTCAAAGCACGTGCGGCTTTTGACTTCATTTGTAGATTCTAATCTCAACCTGGACATTCGGGCAAGGGGCCAGTCTCTGTTTCACCGCTGTGAAAATAATCATTTTGTCATAGGAAGTTTCAGTTCGCTCTGAAACGGCCATTCGAACTCTGATCTTGAAAGACACGGCGCAGTAGATGAGGCGGGTAGAGAGTTTTTATGACAGATCAAGCGTACGTAATCTGAAGTCTGCCAGTGCCATAAAGATCTTACTACTTAGGATTCAATATAAAGCACGCCTAATTAGATAAACGTTCTGATGTCCGTGAGGTGAAATTAGCAAGTCTGGTCACATCAATCAAAGGTTGTTCCGCTGACAGTTGGAAGAGGATAGAGTACTTCGCAAACTGAAGCCAAAGATTCACAGGAGCATGAAGGCTAGTCAATCACTCTGAGACTCCTAGCTCCCGTGTCTACTCTAGCTTTTCGGATCTTAAGACCTTTCAGTTGATCGCGCGCTTCTGCCAGTTGTTCACAGAAAGACAGAACCAATCGTCTGAAAAGGAATCGTGTAGATATCACAACTAGGAGCGCACCTTTTAAGCGAGCCAAACCGTCAAAACAACCTCTTTTTAGCTCCTTCCATGACCAGACCTTGTCACGTCATCTGACGTGTGGACACGTCCGCACAATCACCACACTTGTCACAGCATGGCAAAACTAGTCACAGCATGACAAAACTAGTCACAGCATGAAACGTATTTTTCTCCATGCTGGCATGCCGTTGAAGACGCTTAACCTTATGCGACGACGGTCACCGCGCATCCAGGCTGTGATCAGCTTGGAAAGATTTACGCTGACGTCTTCTAACCGCTGTGTTCCTTAGGTTAAGCATTGATGCAACACAAGGAGGATCGATGCGAGAGGAATCCGTGAATCAGGGAGGTGACAGGAGCAATCAATGACAGGACAGGATGTCAGGAAGTTTCCTTCTTGACGTGACAGCTTTCTCTTGATTCATGGCCTTCAGGAAAAGGTCTTCTATATATCTTGAGTGTTGACAAGCATGCTACTTGTTGACGCAACAGGAGAGCCTTTCAGCGCAGCCACAGTTCGTGAAAGAAGGAGACCAGGGCTCCCTGCATCCTTTCCTGGCGATTGAGCAGAGATCTGGAGGCAGAGCGATGAGAGATGGGGACATGCTCTCTCGTCACATCTTACAAAACCTGAACGATGGCAAGGGAATCCAGAATCCTTGCTAGCTTCCAACTAGCGAAAGGCGGGTGTCACGTCAGAGTTGCGATTGAGAGGGTTCTCTTTGATAGAGAACGCTGAGCTCATGAAGAGATCTTGCCTAATATTAGGGATATCTGTTGTCCTGCAGAATCCTTCTGCTTTGGTTTGGCCAGATAACCAATCAACTTAGCTTGTCACGCCGCTCAAACAAAGAAAAGAGAACTCGCGTCTTTCAATCAGAAAACAAAGAGAAAGTAACACGTGTCCCATCTGCATCGACCTTTGCAAGATCGTTCTGGACCTGTCAGGTGAGTTTTGCCTGGTGATTGGTTCTCACCTCAAAGATCACAGCTTCACTTTGGTTCTTCTTATGCATGAATCAAACGTCCAGCACTCCTGTGATCAATCAAAGAGATTCGTGGCCTTACTTTTTGAGGCGGGCAAGCATGAGCTGTATGTTTATGGCATGGAGATCCTTTTTCAACATTGGGCCCTTCGCTTTGGAACTCTCAATAATTCTTTGAAGTGGGATCTAGATAATCGCAAATTGATAGCTTCAGAAGGCAGTGGAGCACTTGAAAACCGGAGAAAAGGGCACTTTGGCTGTATTGGCAGGTCATCTAATCACATAGAGCAAGGGTTGGACTGACCAATCCTGTCGCGTTCCACGTCAGAATCACAGTTGCGTGTTTAGACAGCATCTTGACAAGTTCAATTTGCTGGTCGGAATGTTAGCGTGGTCACCAGGCTGAATCTAGCTTCCATCATTGCCTCGAGTGCTTGATGCAGAGATCAGGATGGGTCTCTTCATCGCAGATCAGTGGTTTCCTGGAATTGCTCAATCGTGCACATGCTCACGCATTCTGTTCTTAGGCACTCCATAAGATTGGGGTAATAAGACCGAGCTTTGTAGTCTCCACGTGTCGAAGGGTATGAAGGGTGTACGATAAATCATTCCTTTTTAGCGCAGAACGTCAGTCATAAGACTCAAACCTCTTGTGGAAACAGTCATAAGAGGATCTTGTGGATCCATTTTTAGAGCTATGAGGCACTGATCAACCCGGAAATCTGCACTAACCAATTGTGAGGTCAAAGCAAACGTTTGATTGACGCCCGCTCTAATCATGAGGCGAATCGGAAAGAGAAAGAAGGCTGATCAATTGAAAGTGCTTCGAATATGTCAAGGATGCGTTTTTTACAGGCCCCAGACCCTGCGAATTTGAGAAAGGTTCTGAGTCTTTCGTGGGGACGCCTGCGGAATATGACGATTCCTGCGGGAGGAAACGGCAGCCCTCACGAGGCGCTTCCTACAAGCGCTCAAAACGGAGATCGAGCGAATCCTCAGCCAAGCTCAGGATTCCGCCGGGCTGAGGCTACTGACCAAGTCCGCATTCCACCGCGTATTCTGGGGTGACTCCTCAAGTTTCGACGTTGGCAATAAACATATCAGGGGGTGGGGCTCCGCAGGGCTCCCTTCTCGGAGCTTAAGGTCTGGCGAGCCCGCTGCATTCGCATTATAAGATACCGCGTCCGGCCCAGCCGTCACCTTCAGAGAAAAGTCCACAGGCAGAGAGGCGAGCAATGCAGCCTGGGGGATTTCAGGGTTTGGATCTGGAAGCTGTGCCAGACAACGCCGTTTGGAACGCCAGACTGGACGAGTTCCTCCGCAGTAGACGCCTTGCGGACCCGCCAGCAGATCTCACTCCATCCGTACTCCGCAGAAACACGGTGGTCCAGAGTATTGCGGCCAACGCGATGGATAGAAGGGCGGATGCTCAACCTTCTCCTCTCGTTCAAGCCGGCGACGTACGTATGCAAGGTACGATTGGAAACTGGGGTTAAGACAAGATGATTCATACACCTAGGTCCCTTTGACATCTCTTTGATTCTTCTTTTTCTCAGATTCGTAGCGTTCCTTCTGAAAAACATGAGGGAGAATTTTGACGTCGAGAGGCTACGTACTCTAGTTTGCAGATTCAATTCACTCTTATGCCCATTTTTATGCCTTTTTTTGCCGATGTTTATTTTCGTTCTAGTAATCAAATATCCAATTCGGATCCTGTTTTCGAGATTTTCTACACCTTTGGCAGCAGTTTCTGACGGACGAAGCTTTAAGCTTTGGAAAGTTTCAATTTGATCAGAGCTCTGGAGTAGGCCCTTGAGACGCGAAACAGATTCCGAAACAGAACAGACACAAAATACTCAAAATAGCTAAGTTTTCTCATACTTCAGCCCTTATGTTACCGGTCTGCGACCACCCTGTAATTTTGAGAGATTTACCTGCTATTTGTCAGGCCTTCCACCGTCGCCAATCAGCCGTCCTGTCGGCACCAGAACGCCGCCACTGCTCGACTTCGACGGCTTCTCGTGGCACCGCAATTCAAACACGTCCGGGGCATCGCTCTCCGCCGCAATGGCACACCCCTTCGTGGGAGCGCTTCGAGACTTGCAGAGCCTCGCCAACGGTCAAGAAGCTGCCAACCATTCCATCGTTTCTGCGCCAACTTTCCCCGGAAACACCGGTTCCTGGGAACCAGTACCCGGTACGGACCAGCTGCGAGTCTCCCCGGGGCATTCCCCCCGGTCACCCCGTGTGGGCCCCGACTTCCTGATTGAAGCCGCAGCCGAGTATCTAAGAGAGGACCGGGCAGAGAGGGACGAGAGTGCGGTTCATACCGACCCTGGACCAGGCACCGGGCTCTCGCTCTTATCGCCGTTCCCTTCAACCGACTTCCCAGGAAAGCAAACCACGGCGCGCGGCGGAGACGGAAAGACGGCGAAAGCAAAGCCCCTTCCGGCGACAGAGTCGCCTCGAGTCTCCAGCCTTACGTCCCTATACCCAGTTACGCCCCCTGGAGGTGAAAACACGCCCCGAGACTCTCCAACCGACCGCGCTCCCCCAAATCCGCTTCAGCATATTGATCCACCGAGCGCGCAGAGCCCGAGTCTCCTCGACTACTACCGACTCCTCGCGATGCGGCTGCCGAGCGACGCGCCCGCGCGGCTCGCGGCGGAGCTCCAGGAGCTAAACCCTCAAACCCTGCACTTCGCGAGCGACTTCTGGGCGCAGCTCGCCGCGGTGCGCGCGCTGCAGGCGCACGATCCGCTCAGCGCGGTGGCGAGCTCGCAGTTCTCGGAGCCGTCGCTGCTCGCGCTGAGGAGCCTCCTCAACTTTCCGTACGGCCCGCCGGCGTATGGACACGTGGCACACGACAAAGCGGCGTTGCGTCAGCAGCTCGCGCACCAGGAAGCCCTGGAGCGGCACCGTTTGGATCTGAGAGCCTTCGAGCTGCAGAACCAAGAGAGAAGGTGAGGGGGCCGGACAGAAAATTAAGAATCCCGATGAGCAGCAAAGCACAATCTGTTTTCGGTTTACCATCGATTAACTTTCTCTTCGCTTCGAGCCTCATTTGATAGCGAACTAGAATGTGCGAGAACTCGGTGCACTCGAAATGCCTTTACCGATTTGTTTGGGCTTGCCCTCGGGGTGTGGTTCGTATTACAACATTTGAAAAGCTGTATCACGTCGCTGCTACTTTCATTCGCTCTCGCTGTTTTCATTTCACCAGATATACACGAGGAAATAATCTGGGAATGTCTTGACTAGACTTGCTGAAGTGGACCTTTCAAAAGGTTTGATGAAGGAACCACTATCGAAGGTGCGCCTTTACCAGGTTGGCGGAGTTCTACATCCCGCCCAGCTCTCCATACGCCGGAATAGGCCCCGGTGATCTCGCTCCGTCCACCGAACGCGCGTTCTTTACCGACCGTCGAGCGGGACTCGCGCCCGAATCGGAGAGCTTCGCCGGGCGGAAAGCCAACAAGCTGGCCCCACGAAAGGCCTCGTTTTCGCCGCGGCGCACTGACACCGACGCCGAAAGAGCGGGCCCCCAGCAGAGGAGTCCAGGTCAACCGTCGCCTTTGAGCGCCTCCTCACCAACCGGTGACGCATTCCTCCATAACCTGCTGACGTCACCGCCCCACTCGCCCCTGGGCCTAACGGGCGTCGCGCGCGCCGCCGAGTACGCGAGCCCCGTCGGTCGGGATGCCGAGCACTTGCGATACGCGTTAGCCGATCCGGGCCGTTGGTTGGAGGAAGAGGCGGTCGAGAGGCCGACACGTGGCGGAAGGGAGGGCCCAAAGGCGTCCGCCGTGATTGACCTGGGCGGGCGACGGAAGTCGAAGAGGGGCCACACGGAAGCGGAAGAGGAAGCGGAACAGACTGGGGTACCTCAGAGGGAAAGGCCAAGGAGGAAGTCCGCACGACTCTCTAAGAGCAGAACTGACGTTGAAGAGGTAAGATAACGTTTTGGGTGCTCAAGAGACTCATTGTTTTTGGTGAGAGCGGTGCTGCGCTGCGTCGATCAGTCTGATCTGCTTGCACAACATGGCCGATTTCGCCGAGCGGCTGATGAGGAAGTCAAAAGGAAGCCTTGTCAACCATCGTAGAAGGTTTCAAGGTGCTCGGAGATTGTGAATCAGCGTCTAATTGCATCTTCTTCCTCAGATTCCCCTTGTTTGATGAGACTCTACGAATCTGGTCGCATAGCGATGCAAATGACATGTTACAGGCTTACTATAATCGTAAAATCTGGACCACAGTCAATGATTATATACTGCTGTTAGACGGGTATCTTTATCTGTTCATGGCATCTTTCAGCGGATCAAAAAATATCAAAAACGTTTCTGAGTACTCTAAAAGCAACCCTCGCCACTCCTTCAGCAGCTGGGCTTGCCCTCCCGCTCCCGTTCCGCTGGCCCGGACCGGCTTCCGGTCCCCGCTCCGCTCCCAGCTTTTGACGCGCCTGCTGGGACTGAGTGGGTCGCGGGCAAAAGCAAGTACATGCCTGCGCTTCTGCACATCCTGGAGGAGATCAATCAGCTGGCTCTCGTCAGTCCGGAGAGAGCGGAAGCGGAACGGGCGGGTGAGAGGAGAAGAAACGGCAGGTTCAGCCCATGGATGAGGAGGCTCAGAACAAGGAGAATTGTCTGGCAGCACTCATTCTGTTTTACCCAATGGTGGTTCGTTGTTTGGCGCATCAAGATCCAATCAATTTCAATCGTCCTTAAGCTGGTCGAAAAGCAGTCAGAGCGTCGATTTCTATGTAGCTTGCTGATGGGGGGAGGGTTCTTCTGAAAAGTTGCGCAGATTGAAGCTCTTTGATCTTGTGTTCTCAAGCTTCAAGAAAGGGCTCTCGTTCTTGTCAAGTCTTAACAAAAGACCTCTCAGTATGTAAGCTGCACACATTGAAGTTCCCCACTCTCGTCATTGACAGGTTTGAACAGGGAACTAGTAATCAGGCGGAACGAACTTGAGAGTGAGCTTGAAGTGAGCGGGGCTGATCGCCAGACGCTGGCATCAGAGGCGGAAGATCTGGAGGCTCTTCTGGTAGAGGTAAAATTGCGCACCGGATCTGTAATGTGTCTGCACGGCAGGTTTCTTTGCTCAGTTCCAAGAGTAATTTCATTCTGGCTTCTGCGGTACATTTCTTCAAGGGGATGAAAGGGGTGCAGAGAGTCAGATTGATTTGGCTGGTGTTTGTGTCAGCTCGTTTGATTGGCGGGCACAAAGAAGGTCGACGCCACAGGCCGAGGATAAAAGGGCAAACATCTTTCAGATTCTCTGCTTCTTAATGTGAAACTTGGACTTATGCTTCTTGCGCATACTGGGAAACCCTCCCCCGCTTACCCATGAGAGCCCGCGTTCGTTGTTCTTGAATTGACCCAGCAGTGGTATTCGTCGAGTGTGTTTGACGCACTTCAGAGCCTTGGGGCTCCGCTCCTGATGAAACCCTAGCTGCGCTTCAATCCGAAGCAGTCTTTTCTGTCAGAGAAAAGGAGGTTAGAGACGGGAATCTCATCTTTCGTCAATTTATCCACAGAATTCTTGATGGCCTGACCGACTATTCAAGGCCGCTTGCGAGCCCGCACCTTTTGCAGCGCACCAGTGGTAAAACATTCGACTTAACACACTCCTGCGAATGCCGCAGGTCCAGACAAAGAAGATGGAGTACCTGCATGAGAACGATGTCCTGGGTGCCCAGTTCTCCGCGTCGCTCGGTGTCGCGCCCCATGTGGCCGAGTCCTATATGAAAGGCCCCCGGGAGATAGTCGCCGGGCGCTTTGAGGAGGTCGAGAGGTCACTCAGGTAAGCAAATGTGCCCCAGATTTTCGGCGGTTTGGATCGTGCAAAAGCGGACTACTATTCGATTTGTTACGTGTGTTACTTCGCTCTGAGTTGATCTCTCCACTGAAGGGGGCGCTTCTCGCTTCTGCCGGAGGCTCGACACGTACAGGACATCATGTGGTTTTATACTACGTACCTCAAAGTATTAAAGCCCCCTTGCTAAGGTTGTAAATGTGTGTTAATCCCTTAGCTTCATTTTGCAACCCCTCTTACGTTCGACATAGCTATTTTAATCTCCCTCTTTGCTTTCGACGGCACGTTTTTGGAGATTTTGGGCATGAGCTTTGACTACCTTTGGGCGTCAGCTTTTAGGCGCATACGAAGACATCTTCCGGTCCACTGTCGCTGTCGTGAACACCATTTTCCGTCTGCCAAAATCTCTTCCAGCACAAGATGAAAATATTATGTTTCGTCGACCCGGATGCTGACGTAGTAGAGTGACGGCCGAAGGTAATCATTTGCAGTGCCGACCTGGAGCGCGCCAGACGTCAGCTTGGCGTCATGGCGAGGAGCCGTAGACCGGAGCGCAACGGGCCGAACAAGCTTGATCTGAGACCACCCCTCGCGATCGGCGCATCTGGACCGGCAAAAGGAGGGAGAGAGGTGAGAGGAAGCGTTTGGAAGCTCTTTGTCTCTCCGATGTTTCCAAAGTTTGTAAGTCATACATGGACAGGTTGAGTCTTTTAGGAACAGCATTCGCGTCTATTTTGAAAGATTCCCTATTCGGTGCAAAAGGTTTGTAAATGGACTGTTCAGCAATCTATGGAGCCCCAAATACTGTGCTTGGTAAGCAAGCAGAGTTTCACCGATAGTGGGATATTGTGGCATCTGCTGGTTGATTGATTCTTTTCCGCGCGCTTAATCCAAGTTTTTATCCCTTTCTCGCCAGTTCAGAAGTTAGACCACGACTATTCAAAGCTCCCTCTAAATCCCTCTTCTCAACCTTGAAACCTCAAAATGCACGGATGCTGTTGCCGAAAATCTCGATTCTGCTCGCGCCAAGAACGAGAGACTTATCGAGGATTCGGAAGTGGTGTTTCTTCTTCCAGATCTTAGCCTTCAAACATTGGCTCTAACCGTCGACCTCACGTGTTTTCTCAGATGGCCCTCGCCGGCCCGGCGCGCCACATGTCGGTGCGCGAGCTCAAGGAGCGCGCACGCGCCTTCGAGCGCGGTGGCGCGCGCGTGGGCAGCGGAGCGCGCGGCCTGTCGCGCACTGCCGTCTCCATTTTGAGAGGCTGGCTGTTCGACCACTTTTTGCACCCCTACCCCAGCGACCAGGAAAAAGAGGCGCTCGCGGAAGCGACGAATCTTCAGAGGGGACAGGTCAGACGCTCTAGCGGCACTCTCCGCCTGTATCGGTCCTGTTTATCTTCAGCACTTTGACAAGAGATGCGCTTGTGAGTCACCCACTCTACGAAAGAGATAAATCGGTGGCTCGGTCGTTTGCCGCTCTCTCTACCGAGACGTTATTTGCAGTAACGAAGGGATTCGCTGATGCAATTTGCGTGAAATTCTTTGAAAAGTACGTGTAAAGCTCAATCAACTCTCCTGCAAGTGGACTATTAGCGCGTATGGAGATCCTGAAGGTCCAAGACTCCGGCACTCATGCGTCTAAGTGCGAATCTCTGCTCGGAATGTTGTTGCCTCTGATCACGCGCTTCTTGTGCGCGCCCAGATCGCCAACTGGTTCATCAACGCGCGCGTGCGCGTGTGGAAGCCGATGATCGAGCAGATGTACAAGGAGCAGAAAGAGAAAGAGGCCGCCGAACAGACTGGCGCAGGCCCCGACCAAGGTCCTGATTCTGAAGAACAGCTGAGGCTGTTGGACGTGGGGCAAAGGATGCGGAGCGAGGACGAGGACTTTCAGGAGAGCGGAGAGGAAGAAGGTCAGTGAAACTGCTGCAAATCGCGACCCTCTTTGGCCCTGTAGTTGCCAGGATCAGGGTGAAGAAGGACGGAGAAAAGCGAATTGCCTTTTGAGCAGCATAAAACCGCTCTTTGTTCGTTAAGATTACCCTTCTAGAATCTTACATTGAAGCGATGACTTGTACTTCCCCAAGTTCTTAAAGACCACCTTAACCCTACTTTCTGAGGCATAGTTTCGAAGCTGGGATCTTCCAATCTGTTTTTCAGCCTTGCTTGCAATGGAGGTCGGCTCATCCTGCTTCCCAGATCCTCGTCACTTCTGGCTGGTCACCCCAGAATCCTATTTGCGGCTTCCAGATTCTTTCGGGTCACCGGACGAGCTCGCGCACCCCCGCCGTAGGACAAATTCCCCCGACGTATCTGCTGGGCGACCAATTACCCGAGCGGCCAGGCGGAAGGACCGCCGCCCAAGCGACCCAAGCGAGTTTCCGGGAGGTCCCTTCCCTGGGATCTCTGAGCTTGAAGGGCCCGGTAATGAGATTCCGAGTACCAACGCGCCCTCGGGGTTAGCAGCAAAGCAGGCCTGGCCGGTCGAAGGACGGGGAGGAGAGTCGGAGTTCGCGGAATCCGGTCAGGAGGCAGCGGAACCGGCACAGGAGAATGCCGGGCACGGCTTCCTTGGGGAGTACGGAGGCGACGAACTCCTGGGGGACATCCTGGAGCAGGTTCCAGCGGAAGCGGAAGACGCGCCAGCATATCCCGGAGGTGCGGAAACGGAACATCTCCTGGAAGGAGGGCAGCACGACAGTGCGCGAGAGAAGCTCCCGGGTGAAGCGCCTAGAAGGGGGCGCGGGAAGGAGGGCGACCAAGGAGCTGGAAAGAAGGGAAGTGGTCGCCAGATGGTCGGCTCCGTTGAGGAATGTGAATACGCACCTGGCGATAGCGGCGTGAATACTTTGAGTGAAGGTGGCGACCGGAGGGGCTTTGTAGGTGTCTGGGATGAGGAACGCGGAGAAAGACATATGGAAATAGAGGGCTCAGGGTCGCCCGCTGAACAACGGGGGACGTTCGGACGTCACGGTCATTCACCGGAGTTCGTTGCGTGCCAAGATCTGGACATGGAGAAGGAGGCGCCGGAGCTGCCCCGCCTTAGCGAAAAGAGAGGGAGATTTGCGTAAATGTATGCGAAAATATTGAGAGGTTGACAGTGTGTGTTATTACAACGGATGTACTGTTGCTTATCTGGTCGAATTGGTTGATAGTATGGTTGATAGTATAATCTAGTGGACCGTTTGAAACCATTGTGGCTGTTTAGGCTCAGTGTTGGTCCCTCTTTCCTTGCCTACGAATTTTTGGCATCGTTTACAGAGGTGTCCTGAGTATTTATGCGCCAAAGAACAATGCATGTCAATGATTGCTGCTCACAAATTTGATACAAGACATATCTTCGTGACATACATGAGCTCTGAAAGGGCACGTACCAAAGTCATTACGAAGCAACCAGAAAAATTTGGACGAGGTCCATGAGTTTGATTCGCAAGCTGAAGTCTCCAAAGTCATGCAACATATTTAGTCGATTGCAGAGTATTAGTGAGCGTCACCTCAAGACCACCTTTCAGACCTAGGGCGGTCTCGAGACCAGAATAGATTTTGGTTTTTAGAGCAACATACAACAGCATTATCACGCCTTTTTGGGACTCGCCTGATCTCGTAACGGTCTGGCTGGACCTTTCACGAGCCACACGGTCTAAACAGAAAAGAGACCCTATGACACTTCCGAGGTCTTGAAATGATGACTTGGATGGAAGTGGGCTCGACTACCTGTTGCAAGGCGGTCATTGAAACTTTTCAGGTACCACCGATCTCAAAAGCTGAGCTATCAGATAACCTACTTGGCTCAATAGCACCATTATAGTGCGGTTAGCTATGCGGTAGCCCGACCCCAATCACGCGGCAACGGCGCTTCGCCATCGATACCTCTTTCTCTTTGAATGTTTCCGAGACGCACATCTCGCTCGTTTCGGCTTCTTCATTTGAATCTACTTCTCGCTTGGACGTGCGCTGGCACAGGTGTGCGTGTATATCCAATCAGTTCCGGCTGCCCTTAGCGCCTGTCAAATACGGAGTTTCACGATTGACAGTACGCTCGCCTTGAAGTAAACAAGAACATTAAGTTCTGCGTGTGTGCTCACCTTATCGTACCGTATCAAATGACATTCGAGTTCATTGACGCTGGTGAAGCGAGGAGAGCGCATGCTTCCAAACCAAATTAGCTCTGGCCTCGATAGCTAGGAGTGTGTCTGAGACAATTTTCGATGTTTTCGAGGAACGCCAAGCGGGGGCCAAACGAGCAATTGCCTCTCGATTTTGTTCTAACACCTGCTATTAGCCCTCCGTCTTCCGCAAAGAAGCAGCATGTTCTAAGAAGGACCCTACTGACCTTTACCGAGAAAGCCCTTCACTTTTGGCCGATGTCTGGTCGGGTCTCCGAGTGCGTTCAGAGGACTGAAGGGGGCGCTGACTTGGACTGACGCAGGAATGAAAGGTCTTCCTGCAGTCTACCTTGAAGATGTTCAGGCCCTTCTGCAGGAGAAAGGGAATAGATTTTGCTGCTCGATTCAGAGATTTCGCGAGAATGATGAGGCAAACAGGAGCGAAGCTGAGTCATCTTGCGGCGCAGGGAAAAAGGAATGATCATGCGGGAAATCATGTGCTCCTCAGCACCTATCGTGACCCAGACTTCTACGGCGAGTCACGGACTTCTTTCTCCATAGATTCTCCTCCTTCTTACTTTTAAACAGAAACAGATATCCCTTGCAGTCATTTGCTGAGCCTGAAGGCTCAGGGCATTTGAGTTTTTTCCTACAGTTCAGAGGGAGCAGTGTTCGAAAGTTGTGTTATTAGGCAAGCCCAAGCAAGCCCTCTTCCGTCCTTCCGCTTGCCATGCATAACGCGGGTTCCTACGACTGGGTCCCAAACGGAACGGATGGCGCCGGCTCTCCTACCGTCGCCGGGTTGTTCTCCTCTCAACCGGTCGTTTCAACCGGCAGGCGCAGGGTTAAGCCCGGCCCCGGGGTAACCCACCGGTTACTTCACATGGGTTCCACGCTAACCCTGGTTCTCTCGGTTGGCGCGATGATGTTTCTGTTTTATCAGAGGTGGGCTGTGATTGCCAGCTGGGGGGAGGTGGATAACAAAGCGGCGCTTGAGATCAATTCCGGTTTGGGAGGAGTGGGTTCTGAGGAGCGTCTCAGGAGAGACCCTGTTCTAGATCAGGGTTCTGAGGAATGGTTTGAGAATCAGTCTCAGGGTCGGGCGTTGGCGGCAGGCCGAAACGGAGGTTCCAGGAATGATGATACTTCTGGCAGCATAGACGACGATCTGAGTGAAGGGGAGCGGATTCCGCGCGACGAAGCGGAGTGGCGGAAGAATTTGGGGAGCGGAACCAATTCCGCAAAAGAAGCTTCCGGAATGGAAGTGGGAGCTAGTGCGGACGATCCGGAGGCTTCCGCGGACCAGGTTTCCGCCGGAAGGGTCAGTGGAAGCGGGGAAGTGTTGTCGAAGGAGGAAGCGAAAGTGGGCGCTGACGTAATTGGTGGTTCAGCGGGGCGGAATTCCGGCGAAAAAAGAGCGAGGGGGGAGAAGCTGATGCTGGTGACGGGCGTCGAGGCGCGGCCGTGCACGACGCGGCGCGGTTCCGAGATTGCGCTCAAGGGTTTGAAGAATAAGATTGATTACGCCAGGTAAGACTTGGTTTAAGCTCAAGGTTAAGCTTAAGGTTAAGCTCCAGGCGAAGCTCCTTGATTTCAAGCCTTGCCTTTGCTTGGCACTCTTTGCGATATTGCGTAGAAGGGGCTCAACAACAAGATCGATTAAGCCAGTTAAGGCGCACGAACTATGTACATCCTTCTTCCAGCTTAGATATACGGCTTGTGCTCCAATGAGCTGCATGCTTCGCTTACCGGTTCTTGGGCCTTTCGTTTCTACATGCAACTTTTGAAATCTGTTGAACGAGCTGAAGACGCGCGTCCGTTTGTTTTCTTCGTTTACTCTCTCTCTCATTGCCGAAGATCTTGACGGCGATCATGCCCCTCCCTTCGCTCTTCCAAGGCTGTTCCCCGTCTCTCTTACAAGCATGGAAGAGTTTCTCTTTCTCGAATGATCTCATTCTCCGCTTTTTATCTCTATGTAGAAACGTTGTTGGAATCTGAGTGACTGCAAAGAGGGCCCTGTTAAGCAACTGTTTCATCTTCTAGGCTGCACAAGTGGCCCCTGTGGTACAGCATGGAGCTTCTCGACGAGGCCTACGATCTGTACTGGATGAAGTACCCGCTGCTCAAGTCGCTCATGCGGGCGCACGCCGACGTCGAGTGGTTCATGGTGCGCGCGCGCAGCCGCGTTGCTCTCGGACACGTGTCTGGATTCTACAGGCTCCACAGCGCTGTAGTCTGCGGTCCGCTTTTGCAACCGCTATATTTTTCTTAACACGTCCTCTATGAACTGAAAGACCTCACAATGTCCCACTTCCGCGGGATTCAGAGGTTGGAAATGACATCTCTCCCATTAAAGTTTCTGCAGTCTGATTTGAATCGACCCTAAATCCAGCAGTACAACACTACCTTGCGCCGGCTCGAGTAGCTATGGATCACCGTCACATCTTCTTCCTACTCGTTTTCATCCTTCACAGGGCGAATTTTCTTTTGACCATCATGCCACGAAGTCAGAATATAGCAGATACGTTAACGATGATCGGACTAATCAGGATTAGAAGTAACATCAGCTTGTTGTTCCTGCGTTTGCAGTGGGTGGACAGTGATGCCTTCTTCACCGACATGGCGTTCGAGGTTCCGCTGGACAAGTACAAAGAGCACAACCTGGTCCTCACCGGAAAGCGGAAAGACGTGAGTGCTTTCTGTTGCTGAATGCTGCTTTTTGAAATGTTAGAAGCTTTGACAGCAGATTAACCTGTTCTTAAAGCAGAAACTCAATCAGACGGCCTGCGTCAGTGATTCAGAATCTTCAAAAGCGCCACCGTTACAAAATGTCCTGACAAACTCTTACGGATCCACAAGCGGCGATTGTCTCAGAAATGTAGGCTTTCGCATTATAGGATGAAAGCATCAAATGTCCGTTAACTCTGTCTCGAAACAACGTGGAGCGAGAACTCTGGCCCCCTGAATAAGCGTTCAACATTCCTAACAACCCACATTGAGGTTCGTTCCTCCTCCTTTGATGGACGTGATAAGAATCCTTTTCGGGAAACACACTGTGATATCTTTTCACGGCTTCCACACCAAACTTCCAGTGCTTCCAATGTAGTAAGTTGTTTCATTGACAGATCGAGATCGGGCATAAACATTCGTGCCTAGTAAACGAGCAATATTCGAAATTACATCCCAGCCGCTCGCGGAAATCACTAGCGAGCCAACAATTAATGAGCCGCTATGCCTACGCTAAATATTACGAAACAAAAAAGGATCTGCTTGCACTCTGCAATTAGCTCCGTGGTTTGATTCAGAGAATGTTTGATGCACCTTGGGGGTTTCTTTTTGACAGTCTAACCTAGTGATTTCCGCGAGCGGCTGGTGCTTCTTTGCCCGGGGTCTGCCCCTTTTAGATTTCAAAAGAAATAAACTTTGACTGTCCCTCAACGCTTCAATTTCCTGTTCAAACAGGATAGAGTTTGCAACCACTTCACATTTTTCCAATCGCAGGTCGTCGAAAATCCCCACTGGCTAGGTCTCAACGCCGGCATTTTCCTGATGCGCAATTGCGACTGGTCGGTTCGTCTGATGGACGCTTTGATGGCGATCGGCGAGAAGGGGATCGTCCGCAACTCGAGCGCCTTTCTGTTGAACGACGTCGTCGCGGGGAGAGCGGAAGCAAGCGATGGTAAGAACGGAATCCTCGGATACTCAATTAGTTCCTTGTGTTTAGTCCCTCAAAACCGAAAAGAGAGTCTTGTCGATCAGGGACGGCGGGAAGAAAGGCCTCTTCAGGACGGAAGTTTTGTTTTGAAGTGCCGGCATTTGATTGTAGGGAATGTGGTAAAAGGGAAATGATGGACTGGAGTTAGAACTGAAGTCCCTTGGAAAGGGCGGGCGCTAGCACTTATGCATTGTAACTTATGCACCCAGTTTTCGGTACAGTAAAGCCAAGATGTATACGTGAACTGACAAAGTAGTGGACTTGTAGAGATTGTGATAGCGTTCTGATTTTGACGCCACTTTTGAACTTTTCAAATCTGTTTCAAGAGGTGGCATTGACGGCGCTTCTGGCTTTGGGATGCAGCTAAATGGGCGCACACGTTTCAAGGAACTGGTAAGAACTCCGTAGCAGCCAATTGAGTCGCAGTTGATTACATGAAAGCGAGTTGCGCGGTTCCCCTCGAGCGGAATATGACTCGAGGCAATCGTAGCAACGTAGAAGAAGAGCAAGTACTTCGAGCAGCCTACTTTCTCAGCCTTTTCGAATGATTTCTCATACCTGGTACCTCAGCGTTTCTGTGAATCTTTCGTTTTGTGCAGACTGGCCCGCGGACGATCAGTGCACGCTGATCTACCTGCTGTCGACGCAAGCGCACTTGTGGGGGGACATGACATTCCTGGATGAAGAGATCCATTACCACAGTTGGTGAGACTCCCATGAGACGAGGATTACAGCCCCTCATTGATGACCTACCAAAAAGAAACTCTCAGCACAAATCTTTGTTGGCTTCACAGGATCTTCCAGTCTGCGCAATGCGGTACGAGAAGCCATCGCAAAAAATGTTTGTAACCGGGAGTTTTTTCTGCGACGACCCGCATGACATCTGTGTCTGATCACTCTAGAACCAATTCTGAGAATCTCAAGGAGGATGCTGCCATCATGTTACTGCCAAGATTATAGTTTTCCCCCTTTTCGTGAAGGCTCACTTCTTCTGCGCGCTTCGCTATCGTAGCACGAGAGACTTAACCTGGTAAGAGCTCTTGAAGTTTGCCTTTCGAGTCTCACACGGCATGACTTGATGATCTCGGGCCCATCTCACCAGGTGGGTCGACACTCTGGAGCGCCTCCCGCAGCTGGTACAAGGCAACGGTGTGACCGGCCCCGAAGGAAAGTGGCCGTTCATAAGCCACTTTACAGGGTGCAAATTCTGCCATCAGCAATTCGGGGACGATACGCGATACGACACCTGTCTAGAAAACTTTGACAGGATCTACCACTTCGCAAACGACCAGGTTTTGAAAGGGTATGGTTTGCGGCATACGAGCTTGGGAGATTCTAAAGTCGTACAAGTCTAGTCACAACGCGCACTTGTATGCAGAAAGTGTCGCCCTGATACATGTCTTAGCAACGAGCTCTTCGCATTTTGTTGTAAGAAGGAAGTTGGCAGAACCTCGCGTGTTGACTTCACGACGAGTTCAAGAACATGTGCCTTCAAAAGCCTCAGGCAGATTGCTCGAATGTCTATATGCACGACCTTATGAGCGCTACTCCGATCCTTTAGCTTCCAAAATGAAGACTCAAACACAGAGAATGTCAAACGGGCAGCTAGTCACAGCTAAAGATCCTATGACGGGCTAAACACATGCGGGGGCCCATGGGTTTGAATACTGATAACGATAATCATATGATAGGCAGAAAATAACCCTGACGAAGCAGCTACTTTTCCAGCAGATTACTGCAGCATGTGTCAATGTGTTGGGGTATACTTCGTAGGGTCCGGCCCCCGGGCTAGGCAGCCTGTGCATTCTATTGAAAGACCTCGAGCTTCTCGTAAGACCGTCACTAGCTTTGCAAGGAGCAGACGGTTGTTTCGCACGATGCACATGCTACCACGCACTGATGAGCGAAGCATGTGCGGGCTACATTCTCGGTCAATCATTCGGACGTATGGTGGCGCAACGGGCCCACGATCTAGCTCAAGCGCTGGACAAATGGACTGTACCACGTACCGTACTTCATAGCGACATGCGTTACACTGAGCAGTCGGAAGCTTGCGCTAGAGCCCAGCTCGACAGGATTTGTTTTTAAGGAAGCTAGATGGCGAGGTCGATCTTACGATTATGAGCCACTGTAGTATCCTGTAACGCGTACCCTGCAAAGACTTTTCGTCAAGGATGGAACGCCTAGCTCTTTGAACATCACACGACACTTCTCGGTCCAGGCTTCAACTTAGATCCCAATCAAATGTATCGCGTTAGGCTCACAAGCTGCGTCCTGTTGCTCGTAACCAAGCCTCAACCTCAATCTGCTTCACAGCAGCGATAATTTCTAGGTATTTCGAAAAGAAATATTTGGAGAGACTACTTAGCACGAAATCTACAAATCTAAGTCAACCCACATTCACGTGGTTCTTCACCTGGATTTCACGAGACCCAACCCACTTCAAATACTTACTTTGACGTACGCAGCTCTCTTGACCTACGTTTTTGACTCAGCCTTCTCATGCTAATCAAAGTCGCCTACTTGCGACCGCTGCCGTTGACAGCCCTTTCTACGCACAGATTTCCTTCGTTCACCTTCGCATCGCTGGCCTTTGCAGCACCTGACCCGCCCGCTTGGCCGGAACTAAGTGCAAAGACTACGTGTGAATCTGATAGGTCTCTCTTATTGTGCAAGTAAACAACACCCGTTTTGCATCCCTCCCCTTCTTCTCCTCCACCCTCCACCCCCCTATCGACGGGAGAGAGTATTCCTTCCCCATTTTAACAAAAAAACACCTCCATCTGCGCCCGCTTGATCTCATTGTCCTTCTCTTTCCTCTGATAACCCCCCCCCTATTTTGCCCCTTCTAGGTATCCCCCTCCAAGGCGAACCCAGCTGCAACCGCTTCTCCGTTCTCCGTTTACTTCTTCTGGATCTCGCTTTTTTTTCTCCCTTCTCTATCCACTCCCCCCATCGACAAAGCGTTTCCACCCCCCTCACCGGGAGAGCGTTTTCACCTCCCCTCACCGGAAAAGCGTTTGGAAAGCCGACGCCCCCAGTTGCACCCGCTTCTCCTCCCGGTTACGCAGCTCCACCCGCTGGTTCTGGATCTGAAACCCGAGGATGATCCTCCGGTACAGCTGCCACACCTGCGGCGCCGCGTCGCGGCCGCCTTGCCCTGTGTCGCGGCCGCCCTGGCGCAGCATGGACTGGAGGCCGTCCACTTGGCTTTCCAGGTCCTTGAGCTCGCTGCTCAGGTTGCTCTGCTTCTTCAAAGTGCCCACCTGAGCAGGAATGCCCACCATTCGTTAGTCGGTTGTTAGATATCAACCAACCAGTGACTAAAGCTCTCGAGGACAAAAAGCCCCCAGATAGATTGATATCTCTCGAGGTTTTTGAGCTCGCTGCTCAATTTTCTCTGATTCTTCAAGGTGCCCACCTGAAAAGAAAGACTGATTCGAGTTCGAGGCGTCACTGACAATGGCTGACATGAGCCTTAAGACGCTTGACACTTTCAGACCTACCCGCTGCGCAGGCAAGGAGGTTCGGATGAAACTTCCAGGCGGGTTAGAGCGGGTTTTACTAAGGCTGCTCAGTTGCAATGCTCTGAAGACTACCAGTGACCCATCGGATAAAACCAACGAACATTCTAGTGACCCCAAACTAAAGGAACTGGCACCTTTGGATATTCAATCTTCTGATGAGCTGAAACCATGCACTTCCGAAACCTGGCGAAGAAGCTCTTGAGGTAGCTCGCTGCTACCTCGCTCGCATAGAAAACCTGTCAATCTGCTTAGGGAAAAAGGAGACTCTTGTGACTGCCGAATAATTTTGTAACTGCCCACCGCAGTTCGTAGGAGCTTCGCGTTCGGTTCCTTCCCGTTCCGTTCCGTGGCCGATTTGAACTCCAGTTCCCTATTCTGACAAGATCGGTCGGCAATACGAGGGGAAAATTCGCGAAAGAAATGTTCTGAATGGCGAAACGTCTGACCCTTTTATTAAGGAGCTTCTCACCTGCTCGTGAATCAGCGGAGCGACGGTCTCCCAGCTGTCCCTCAGCAACGCCAGGTCATCGTGCCTGCACTCCTTCCCGATCGCCACGTGTCCCCCGGAGGACACGTGGCGGCTGCAGGCGAGCCCGTGGGCACGTGCCACCTTCTCGAATGACGCCGGCAGGATCCGGCTGCCGGAGTTGGAGTCGAGAAGGGCTTCCCGGAACATGTTCTTGATGGCGCGTTCCGTCACCGTTCCGTCGATCCGCCGGACGATTCCGCTGAACTCGGGGTAGCTCAGCACACCGTCGCCGTTCTCGTCCGCTTCCCTGCGGAAAGAGAAGCGGGCACCCGTGGTTAGCGCCGAGCTGTCACGTAAAGGTCCGCCCAAATCTCACACTGAGCCGTCTTGGGAAGACGAAGCAAAATTGAGATTTGCTTTGGGCCCTCATCAAATTTCTCTGGAGGCAAAACTGGATGCTCATTTCATCCTTAGGATAAGGCGTATTTGTGTATTTGGGGTTCGAATGCACATTCGCTCAGGAGGAGGCAAGCATGACTCGCTTTTGCGGTCGGAAGGAAGCGGAAGAGGGCAACGAGCAGCAACTGGTAGAGCGTTATGAGCAGATGGTTCTTGGGGGGATAGACGCGAAAAGAAAGGCTTAGCTTACGGCCGTCATTTGTGGATGCCTTCACTTTACACCTCCATCTGTTCCAAAGAAGTAAAGTTATGGACGGGCGTTGACGAAACGGAGGTTGAACTGCGCAATCCAAAAGCAGCACAGCGGTTTCTTCTATGCCAGTCCGACACATGCTGCGGTTTTTTGATGAGTCGGCAAAGCAGCCAAAGCTTCATGGTCCAGATAGCGATAGGTGCGAAGTCGCCAGAGTATAGAGCAATCGACAACCGACAGTCACTATAAGACTCACCGGAAGAGATCTCCAATCCGCTGTACCGACTCCTTTTGCTCTTGCCCCCACGTCTCCATCACCAGGCCCATAAGCACGTCGACGTCGATGGCCGGCTCCTGTGCGCGCGCACAGAGCGCGCGAACGCGCGCGAGCAGGCCGTCCGTTACGGAGCCAGGCGTGTCCGGTCCAAAGCAGAAGGCGGTGACGCTGCGAGGATACGAGATGCAGTCAGCATAAGCGATGGGGAGAGAGGTGGTAAGGCATTTTGGCCCAGAGCATTGCGGAAGGAAGGCAAGAACAGATGCCGGAGACGTCGAAAAAGGTGGTGTAATGTTTCCTTACCAATCCACTATTACTGACAATGAGTCTTCGGGTGGAAAGCTACCGATGATGGAAAAGGAAGTGAAGTTGAAGGACCAACCAAATCACTTCGCCAGCGGTCAAGAGACCAGCCAATGCGCATTTAGAGTTCTAAGCGATTCAGCCCTTTACATGGTTAGACTCGATGAAGCAATCTCTACAAAGGGAAGGCCGCAAATCCATTCGACATCAGACATCAAACCTGCACAGTGGTCCGCTCCACTGTCTTGCCTGAGACTCTCACATATCCTCATGTTTAACGGCAACTCAATGCTCAATTGTTTCTCTTCACGGAGCCTTTCGCGTAGAGAAGACTCGTGTTTCCTACTTTCTGTTGACTTGCAAATTCGGACAACCCACCTGGCGGCCGCCGGCAGTGCCACGTCGCTCCGCCCCTCCTCAAATTCCGTCGGTTGCGGACCGTCCGTTTCTCCAAACAGCCGCGAAAGGTACATCAGAAAGAAGTCGAGAGCCTCTGCGAGTGATGGATGTCAAGTGTGTGAAAGCAAAACTTTGCGGCCGCGCCATCACGAGAGAGCAGAGAAGCAGAAGGGGCTGCTTTGTAGACAATGCAACACCGGAGACAAGGTGAGACTTGAAACGGGGTTGTTGTGGCTGTGGCTTGGGAGACTTTCGAGGGGACGGGCTGACGAAGTCGGGAACTCCGTTCCTGAGAACGCCGCTCACTTTGAGCCGACGTGAGTGTAATTTTCCCGACATATTGGCTTAGCATGCCCGCCGGATGGATCATATGCAAGGGCAATCCTTGATCCGCAAACAAGGGCAGTGGCAGCTCGACTTCGAACGCACGGTAAACTTCTCCGCAGCTGTCGGTGCGCATCAGGCAAGCCCACATTCTGTTCAAACTGCTCGAGTTTCTGTATTGTCAGAGCACCCAAGAAGGTCCTCCAAATGCATAGATCTATCGACGATCCCTTCTCTTACAAGACCGTCCCAAGGCCAGAGTGAGTTCCACGACCCGGATGACTATGCACGGCTTGCAAGTTGAAACAAGTTCCAAGTCTAAAGTCGTCGTACAAGCCAGGAAGATCTTGCGAACGAGTATCCTTACCAGCAATTAATTGCACGTGATCAAGGCCAGATCGACCAATTAAATGAAGAGCAGATTTTCATTTCAGTCGGACTCACCTGGGGGCAGCGGGGGCGCCACGTTTGCATGCCCAATGAAGGCTCCGAAAAGCAGCATGCGTTGGCTAGAGCTAGCATACTCCTCCAAGGCTTTCAATACACTGCGAGGGCACCAGAGAGGAGCAGACGCCTTATAACTTTGCCAAATGCAAATGCAGGCCTGGATTGGCGCTTCGGACTTTCAGAAACATGCGGGCACTTTTCATGATGGCAGAACTGACTTGGTATGACAGGATAGGAGAAACCCGATTGACCTCCAGGTCTTGAGAAGGTGGGGAAGATTGGGCTACTATGTGAGTGAGTGGTGGAGGTATGACCGTCGAGTGGAGCTTAAAAATTACGCGCTCATTGCATTGTGCGTCTACTTGATGTTGATAACGAAAGGAAGCGGAGGACCATCTGCTAGTTATATGGTTGTAGGGGGTGCTTCGAATAGACTTGTGGATAATTGTGCGCAACGGACGAGACAACATTAAACTTTAAGCACAGGTGTGGTAGAATGAGGTAGGGTTGACTTGCGCGCGCATGGTAGTCGTAAGCTTGCGGTTAAAAGCCGAAACCAGATCGAGACTTCGTGAAGCGGGTTGGTATGACCGTGGGGTCAAGGTCATTTTCGTGAGCTTTGAGTTGGGTAAAAATGGTTTCGAACTCGAGACAAAATAGCCTGTGGAACTTTGAGTTGAGTGAATTCGGTTAGCGGTTGGGGTTGAGATGCCGCTTTGTGAGAGCGAGGGTCCAAGTTTTTGCAGAGAGTGGGTTGGTGAAGGGTTCCGTCAAGTCTAGAATTGGGCGGTTGGTTTATGATGGGAGGTAATCTCACGGTCGAGTGTGTGAAGGGTTCAGGTCGAAAAGGGAGGATTGGGATTAGCAAGCGGATTGGGTGGTAGGGAGCGACGACGTAGATCGTTGCGGGTCGAGTGGGTTGCAGAGTTCGAGGGGGGGCGGGAGGGTTTGGATGGTGGTTAGGTTGGGTGGGTTGGATTGTGGTTGAGGTGACCCCTTGCGGGGTTTGTGGGCTGAGCGCTGCAAGGAGGTAGTGCAAAACCATGCGCACTCTGGATGACCGAGCAGTGAACTGCCCATTGGTCATCCGCCCCGAAAAATAAGGTTAATCACATCTAACTCAATGAGTTAGAAATTAGCGATTAAACTAATTAGAACAGATACTACACTTGATCTTAGCCAAAAGGCCGAGAAAGGTATGAAAATCAAGGCGCTGGGTTCGCGGTTATATACCCTCCGCTTATTCACGAAAGTTGTGGGTCGTGCCGATCGGCCAAGTTTAATTTGCGCAGAGGACCGTTCGATGAAATTCGACGGTCGCGATTTGTTCGGTGACATCGGTACCGTCACTAAAATGGACCGCGGCCGCGGCGGCAAGTCAGCGCGACGTCGCGTGGTCGGCGCCGTGCGGGCTTAGAGCTAGTGACTAAAGTAGGCGGACAATGACCTTGCCAGTAATGTTAAGGTGGCGTGCAATGCATGACTACAATCTCTGCTGAAAGTGTTAAGGTCTGTAACAAGAACCGCGATGGACTGACTTTGATGCGTGTGATGAAAGGAGGAAGGGATGGTGAACTATAGAGTTCGGTAGATATGAAGAAGATTTGACAAAATCTTTGATGACATCCACGCCCAAAAGTACCTCGGAATTGTCTAAGGTCTCTGGCTACTGGTGCCTTCAAGTCGAGTCCCATATCAACTTTCGTAATGGCGGAAACACTAGAGATTTTCACTCACCTCAGAAGGTGCAGCTCTGCAAAGGCGCGCAGGCCGAACTTGAAGAGGAAGAAGTCGTACACGAACTCCTTCATGTCCTGCCGCTGTCCGCCGGGCTCCTGGTCGTCCGCAATGTCCGCAGCAATCTTGTCGCAGTAGACCTGAGAAGCAGACAAACCTAGCTTCAGAATATGGAATTCTCAAAAAGTTTCTTGGGAGAAGTGTCCGTTGAGCTTGAATACTTTGGTCGTCCGCAATGTCCGCAGCAATCTTTGTCGCCAGTACTTTTTGATAATAGGAAAACTTAGCTTTAAACACGGATTTCCAAAACAGCATTCTACGAAGAGTGTCCACTGAACGAGGATTCTTCAGTCGTCCGCAATGTCCGCAGCGATCTTGTCGCAGCACTAGTTCTGAAAAAGCACGAGACAAGGCCTTCTTCTCGTTCGCGGGGACAGTAACCACCCAATGTCCGCGCTATTGGTCTCAATTCACGACTTCTCCAACGCGATCTCGTCGAAGTGGACCTGAAAAGCAGATGCAAGAAAGGGAGTTGCAAAGAATTGCCTGCGAAAAGAAGGCCTCCAAGACCAGGGTCCCTGAAGTCCTCCGCAATGCCGCAGCAATCCTGTCGCAGTACAATGAGCCACGACGAGAAACTAGCCTATCAAAACGGAGGACCTGTGGAAAGACAAGGCCCCCAGATTTAAGGCCCCCGACTACGGACCTCGCAATGTTTGATCGTCCGCGTTTGTCCGCAGCCAGCGAACAAATCAGGCCTAAAGAAAGCCATATGACGAGCGGTATAAGGAGCCGTATGAAGAGCGGTATGAAGAGCGGTATGAAGAGCCGTATGAAGAGCGGTTTCGTCGTTGTTTAGAAGACGATAGGAACAAGGCCTCAGAAATAGATCCTTATGAAAAGCAGTTTTGTAACACTAATCTGGAGGGCAAGGAAAGAATCAGGCTTCAAACAAGACTGCGGAGGTCTCTGCAACCAAGGCCTCATAGAAGGCCTCCGGAAAGCTCCAGAAAAAGCTCATTGAAGGGCTTGAACTAAAAATCAAATCTAGGACTCAAACAAGGGACTTCAAAAATGTTTACCGTTGACACTAAATATCAAATCTAGGACTCAAAGAAGGGACTTCAAAAATGTTCCTCATTGACACAAAAACCCCTGTCGATTGTAAGTAGCTAGTGTGTATGGAACAGCGCGGTCGAGCTTGTTTGCAGTAAAGTCGGGCAACTCCTCCTAGAAACATTCGTGAAAACGGGTCCGACATTCTTGCTGCAGGCTGTTACCTTTTGAGTAACCTGTTGATCAAAACTACGAGCCACAAGTCCTATTTGACCATTGATTCGAAGCGCTTCGGGACTGTTCAAATTTGAAACTAACCTGCGAGATGAGGACCTTCAACGTCCGGGGGGTGTACTTTACAGTGATGACGGTGCCCCCCGTTTTGGGTACGGTCTGCGTCCACAGATTCATCAGCGACTTCTTCTGCTCGCTCGCGCGCGCGTGGCCCAACTCCTCCTGCGCCTCCGCGGCCGCCTGTACAAATGGGACAGGGTTTGGGATTTCTTCTGAGTTTTTCAGACGCAGAGAATCTCAGAGGGCGGGGTTTGGAGGTAACCACGTTTCGAGCCCAGTAGGAGTCGCTCTGCCGCGCCTCCGCGGCCCTCGGAACCGAACTCAGATCTGAAAATGTGCAAGGCTTAGGTCTTCAGTACTTGTTGTCGGAGAGTATGTACATTTCTCCAGCTCTTGAGAAAAGAGATTTCGAACATGGAGATATACCCGCGCCTCTGCGGCCGCCTGAGTCAGACCCAAGTTTTCTCAAAATTGGAGTAATTTGAGCTTTTCACTTCCTCACCATCTTGAGTCGGAGAGTTTTGTGCTACATTTCCATGCTTTTCCAATCCAATCGCACACATTACGATATGCATGTGCCAATTGAACTTGCAATCGGTCAGAGGGGTTCCTTAAAAAGTCTTGCGGGCCCACAGACTCAAGGCGTCCGCAAACACTCACCTGTTGCGCTTCGAGCGCCTGTGCCTTCGCCTGCTCTAGTTCCGCTTTCCGCTCCTCCAGTTCCGCCTTCTGCTCCTCGATCTGCGCCTTCCGCTCCTCCAGGTCCGTCTGTTCCGCTCTCCGCTCCTCTTGTTCCGCTCGCCGCTGCTCCGCTTCCGCTTGCAGCTGCTCGCGCATTTTGGAGACCTCCACCTGCGCAACTTGGGCACACTCGATCGACAATTGCACGTATTCCATTCAGCAAAGACAAGTGCAAGTAGCCCCATGCACATTTCAGAATGCTTTTCGGTTGTTGCTGTTTACATATCATGGCTCTTGTTCCTTAGTCTCGAAGAGGTGCATATCGATCGCAGCTACATCAGCAATGCTCAAAAAAAAAATCGTCTGCTTACGCAACTTCCAACGCTGACCTAGCTGTCCGCATTACAGATCAATCCTTGTTAGCGAGAAGGCCTCATTCGCAAGTCCCATTGCTAAGACTCGCGGAAACAACAAAGTGCCAAACAAAGGAAAAAAAACTCCTTTGTCAGATTCAAACTCAGGCCAAGGTTCTAGGATATGACACCTTTGTGGCTTCCATTTCCGCTCTGACAGATTCCGCTGCCGCCCGCGCCCTTTCCACGGAACCAGTTCTGTCGCGCACCGTCCCCTCTCCCGTGTCCGGCAGAAACGCGCACAGTTCCGCCTCGATCGACACCACTTCCGCTTCGAGCGCGCTCTTCTCCTCGCGCAAACTCTCGAGCGCGCTCGCCGTTCTTTCCTTCTCCTTCTTGGCAACCGTCGCCTGCTCGACAGCGCTCGCAATGTCGCCCTGCGCGGCCGCGAGAGTCGCGCCCAGCGCGCGCTTTTCTTCCTCCAGGTTTTCGGCCGCGATCGCCAGCGACTGCTCCTTTGCCGAAAGCGCTTCGATTTCCGCGCGCGCGGCTGCGAGCGCGCTTGCCGCGGCTTCATCGCCCGCATCGCGCGCCTCGAGCGCGCGCTGCAACTCTGACGTTAGCGCCGCTACCCGTGCCTCTAGCTCTTCTTTCTCCGCGCGCTGCACTTCCAGTGCGCTCGCGGCCGCTTCCTTCTCGCTAGCAAGACGCTCCACCTCCACTCTGAGGGCTTGCGTTTCCGCTACTGTGGCCGCAACCCGTTCCGCCGGACTGCTCGCGACTCCGTCCGCTTCCGGTGAGGTTCCGTCGTCCGCCACAGATACCCGATGGTCATCCGTTTGTGCGGCCGATGTGCCTGTCTCCAAAGGCCCCTTACCCGAGCGTTCCGGCGCCGGTTCCGGAGGCTTAGGTTTCCGGAGTTCCGCCGCGAGGGTGGCCAATTGGTCTAGTAAAGACTTCCGCTCCGCTTCCCAGACGGCCTTTCCGCCGGAGCTTCCGTCCTCATTCACTAAATCGACCTGTATGGGCGCATCTTCCACCCAGGCCTTCCCGCTCCCCGCGCCCATGCTCGCGCGGTTTGTCCAAACCCCGCCCGCGTCCGGAACCACCATTTCGGACGCCGTCTCGCGCGTGCGCTCCGCGAGCAGCCGCCGCGCGTCGGCAAGCGCGCGCTCCAGCGCACCCGCGCGCGCGACTGCGGCCTCCAGCTCCTCCTGCGCGCGCCGCTCGCGCTTCTTCAGGAGCGCCTCCGCGAAGCGCGTGTTGGCGGCCTTCTCGGTCTGCCGCGAGTTCCCCGCTTTCTGCGCCGCCTCTAGTTGCTCGCGCAGCCGCGAGATCTGGGCCGCAAGATCCTCGTTGATGCCCATGAGCTTCTCAACCTCAGCCGTCAGATTGCCCCGCCAGAGCTCCGCTTTGGAGAGCCGCGCCAGGAATGAAGCCCACTCTTCTTTCGCCTTCTCATAAACAACCCGTCCTGCAGAATCGTCTTCCTGTTGTACTGCCTTAGAACTCGAGGCTGTATCTACTGCCTCTGAAAGCTTGACGTTGCTGTTGGATCTCAACTTAGATGCCGTTCTCTTTATCGTCGGCCGTCTCCCAAGCTTCCCGTGCGCTACTTCATCTTCGACGTCGAAAACGACTCTGTCCACTACTCCGTCGACTGTTGACTCCTCATCGATCGTTAGAACGACGCCACAAATCACGCTGTCGACAGTTTGGTCTCTTTCCCGCGAGCGGGGGGTCTTTCCTGCGGAGGAACTCCGGCGATCCGCCCCTTCGGAGTGGGACTCGTAAAGCATGTCAAGGAGTTTCTGCAAAGTGGTGTAAAGACGCCGTTATCGTAAGGTCATTTGGCGGCCTTTGACTTCTGAAGAGGAAAAGCGAACCCACTTTTATCTTCGGCCACACCTTGTATCCAGATGAGGTGATTAGGCGGAAAAGCCATGCTATTCCGTCGCACAGTTTCTGCCAATTTTCTCGTACTGCATCAAGCTGTAAACGCTCAAAGTCGCGCTCAGTATGGGCCATGCGCTACGTCGAAAGGCCTACTCAGAGCAAACTGTCTATCTAAGGTCATTTGCTGTGCGTTGCACTCAATTAGTGAAGCAGGACTTGACCGGCCAAAAAACTCAGCCCTAACGTCAAGGTGGAAAGGAGTTTTTGGACTGGAGAAGGTTTGTTTCGCGTGCGTTCCGGCCTTCCAAGTACAGCAGTTAGAACATCCTTGTACCAAGAACAAGCATTCTCACCGGAAGACCAAGCTTGAGCAGTCAACACCATGAGTCCTTGACAATAAAACAACGCGGCTTACCTGCATCCACTCAAGCCTGTGCTCCGCCTCTCTTTGAGCCCCCTTTAGCGCCGCCTCTAGTTCCCGTACCCTCTCGCGGCTCTCCTCCCCAAACCTACTGTGCTCTCCTTCGTCCGCGCGCGCGGCCGGCGCGCCTTTGCTCAGCTCACTTTTCTCCGCCTCTAGTTTCTCGAGCATGACGCTCATGCTCGCCTCCAGCTCGATGGCGTCCCGCTGGGCGGCCTGCGCGGGCGCGACGGGGTTTGAGCGGGATTTAGGCGGGGTTTAGGTAGGGTTTGCGTACGGTCAGGTGGGTTTCAGGCAAGAATCAGCGGATTCAGGCGGGATTCAGGCGGGATCAGGCGGGCATAAGGCGGGTTAGGCGGGATCAGGCGGGCATAAGGCGGGTTCAGGCGGGATTAGGCGTTGATATGGCGGGTTTAGGCGGGATTAGGCGGTCATAAGGCGGGTTTTAGGCGGGATTCAGGAGGGCATAAGGCGGGTTCAGGCAGGATTAGGCGGGCATAAGGCGAGGTTCAGGGGGGGGAAATGATCAGGCAACAGGCAGCTGGGGCTGAAGCGGGGATTTTTGTGCGACGCTTCTGGGAAGACAGCCTGAAAACCGACAGAAGACGGGCGTGGCCATGTCTACTTTACTTCAACAAGGAGGATGACCAAGGAGCACTTGAACCAAACTGGAATCCTTCCTGGCTTCTTAATGATCTACTAATCCTATTTCGACAGTTACCGTCTCATTCGTGGCGCCTCTTTCAGCCTCCTCTTCCTACGTATCCACAAGATGTCGTCCATTTCTCCCCGTAAACATGTAAGAAGGAAGGATATACTCCCAAAAACATATCCTTAAGCTCACCTTGAGCTCTTCCTGTCTCTTCTCCAACGCTTCTTCCAAAACGCGCACTCTCTCCTTCAGCCGCCCCACTTCCGCCGCGCCATCACCCTTGGCCTTCACCAACTCCTCCCTTTCCCGCCTGCCTAGTTCTTCTCTCTCCTGCCCCGCTCTTCTCATTTCCTCCAGCTCCGCCCTCGTCTTTTCCAAGCCCTCCGTCGTTTCCGCCAGCCGGCTGGAAACCTCGCCCAATCTAGTTTCCCACGCCTCTTCCCGAGCCTTCTTTTCTTCCTCGAACTGGACCTGCGTCTCCGTCATTTTGCACGCGAGCAGCTCTTTCTCGCGCACCAAGACTTTGGTCGCGTTCTCGTTGCGGCGCAGGTCGCGCTGGAGGCCCTTGATCTGCTCGTCGCGCGACGCGACTTGCTTCTCCAGCGCGCGCGCGCGTGTGTCCAGGATCTGAAGAGAAATGTTAGCATTGTTCTGCCATATTGATCAGATGCGCTCCTCTACGGTTTGTGCGAGCTTCATGCCTGTCGATCCTTCGGAAAACTCCCGAGTTTACTCAACAACGACAAGATTCGAGTCACTGCTTCTTGAACGACTTTGTTCGTTTTCCCAGAATCTGTATACAAATTACAATCAATCTTTTGGAAAAACCGACTCAGTAAGCTGCGAAGCTTCGATTCCTTTATCTTAAGATCGGGGGACCAATCTCAGAAAAGCCAGGTGCGGAGCAGAGTCGGATTTGGAGTCTTGCTTTTAGGTGCGATGACGTAGGTAATATCAGAGCTTCTCAGTCACATCCCATGGCAATAAACCCGCATCAGTCGCACTCCCAGTCTGGGCAATCTTTTTTTCTTCTTTGCAGGAACTTTCGCTTCGCTGGACTGTACTTTGGTGGACTCTATCGTCGGAAGCCATTGCTCTTGTTGTTGTTAGAAACAAACCTTCTTAAACTTTACCTTGATATCCTGCATCGCGGCCGCGTGGTTGTCTTCCGCTTTCCGCGTGTACTCTTCCTTTTCCGCCGCCGCCGTGAGCAGAACCTGCCGCAAGGCCTCGTCGGACCGCTGCTTTTGGAGTTCCAGCTCGTGTTTCCCGTCAGCCACGGCGGCCTCCGCCCTCTGCAAGGCCTCTTCTAGCGCCGCCTTTTCGTCGCAAAGCTGCCAAGAAAAGCGAAGAATGACGACGTCACAGACCGGCTTCGTGGGTGTGGCCAATTGCTCTCAGTGACTGGTCGTACTAACGTACCAGCTTTTCATATCAGCATTAAGTGATTGTTTTGTTCGATGCGAGTCAGAAAGATTATGTTTCTGGAGGCTTGCAAATTGTCGAAATCTCTTTTGGGCAGTTCCATCGCGATCCGTCACTCAAAAGTCCCTTTGAAAAACCCGATATTGATTCGGTCCAAAAGGTTCTTGGCAGTCTGCTTTCAAAATGGATGGATTCAAAAGGAATATTTCTGCATCGAAATCGCTGATCTTCAAAGTTAGTACGGTGATTGCAACCCTCCGCAAGTCGGCTGTCATGTAATGTGCAGGGAAATGCGTCGGCGGGCATATCAAAGATCAATGCTGATGGTAATCTCGTTCATATGCTTCTCTCTCCCCTTCTTTCTGGCCGTTTGCGAAGTTTGTCGCCCGTTTTCCCTCTTGGCGCTGCCCGCCGTGGAGCTCTTCCGCAAGTCATTGCCTCCTTCGCTTCCTCCATCTTTCGTTCATTCCCCGATCAGCTCAATTCATCTTTTCAAGCTCTTCATACTCTTCACTTTGTTGGCTCCTCATCTACTCCCCAAAGACGGCCTCGTTCACCCCTCACAAGCACCGCCACACTTTTCCCTCTCTGAACTCCCAAAGTTCTCAACTCATCATGCTCACGGTATGTCTAATATCGATTCTCCCTCGCCTCTTGTTCCCTGAGCCCCTTCCGCCACCTTCCTCAATTTTCATCCCACCCAAAGTTCCTATGTTTCTATCGGTTCCGGCCTCGATTGGTGATGACGTCAGCATCTCTTTCACCTATTTCTCTCTCAGCGCCGCATCGTCCATCTGTCCTTTGAAGCACCGCCAGCTTCTCCAGTTTGCATCTCTCACCTCCAAAAGAGTTCAAAACCTCTGCATTTTCTTTCCAACTCCAACCAAACTTGCTGACGTCATATTAACGCTCACCTGGTTCTCTCTCAACGCCGCCTCGTCAACCTGTCCCTGGAGCACCGCCACCCTTTTCCCAAGCCTTCATATTAATCTAGTGTTTCTCGTGTTTTCCCCCAGTTTTACTTTGGTGACGTCAGCTTTTCCTCTCACCTGTTTCCCTCTCAGCGCCGCCTCTTTCACCTGTCCCTGGAGCACCGACCCCACCATGATTTGCAGACTTCTTTTGACATGTCTTGAAGTGCTCTGGGGTCTTTCCAGTTCTAGCCAAGATTGAGGAAGTCAGCCTTTCAATGACGTAAGCCTCTCCTCACCTGTTTCTCTCTAAGCGCCGCCTCGTCCACGAGTCCCTGGAGCACCGCCACCTTCTCTAGCACCGCCTGGCCGGCCTGGTACATCTGGTCCGCTGTCGCGATGTCCGCGCGCCACTTGTCCAGCTCCTGCGCTCACACGAAATGCTTTAGACTTCGTAAACCCTGATACATTTATATGCAGTGATACCGCGAAAGCGTATGCTAGAGTGATTACATCTGGTCCGCAGTCGCGATGTCCGCGCGCCACTTTTTCAGATCCTGCACGCGAACGAAAGTGTTGAAGATGTGTCTTGGCGCGAACGTGGCGAAAACCGTACCCGGACCTGAAGGGGCTACTTTGATACATCTCCTTGTGCGCGGGATTTAGGATAAAGTTTGATACATCTGGTCCGCAGTCGCGATGTCCGCGCGCCAAATTTCCAGCTCCTGCGCTTGGACAAAACCGACAGGTGTCTGGCTTCGTTTCGTTGGTTACAACGACATTTTTATGCTGAGGTAGCGCTTCAAAGGCTCCTGTCTTAGGAACAACGTTAGAAGTTGATCATTGTTCTCGTTTTAACAAGATGACTTGTCTTCGAAGAGGAAAGCGCAGAACCGCACAATGGTTGTCGGAAGCAAGATTGTGCAGCTTCGTCCTGGGAGTTTTCGCCTGGCAGCTTCTTCGTCGGAAACGAACGAGAAATCCGAGCACTCCTTGAATGTCAAAGCATCCCATCAGCATCGAAGCATTTTACTCCTTTGCCCCTAGGGATTTGACACTCTCAAATCTGTTCGGTGCCACCATTCTGTCGCACTTGCGTAACGAAAAATCAGTCCAGGAACACTGGCCTCAACACTGCCAGACTTAATAAACCCCGTTCCTTTGTCTCCATTTCCTGTCGCTGTATTTCTTTCAGGTTACCACCTTGTGATCACCTTTTGGCTGAGACAGCAGTCAACAGCTCTAGAACCAAACACAAGGCCGGCTTAGAATCAGTATTGCGCCCTTCATTATCTGGGTCATCTCACCGCCCAGACCTACCTTCTCGGCGTCGACCAGCTTGTTCTTGTACCGTTTCTTCTTGACGCGCTGCGCCATCTCGCACTCCCTGGCAGTCGCCCACTTATCCTCGATCTCCTTCACGGCAGCCTCATGCTCTTTCCGCCTTTCTTCTGTATCTATCTGTGTCCGAAGCAACGCCTGTGCGATGGGGCCAGTAGGGAAACCGATCAGTCACACGTCTTGATGAAGGGCCCTAGAACCACGTTTGATTTAGTACGATCTTTCATTGAGTGGACCCTTCAACTTGTAGCTTTTGCAAAAAGAGTCTGTGTTCATTTGTGTCCTTCCCTCAAGCTCGGCCATGCTTTCTGCAGTAATCGGACGACCGATTCACGGTTTTTGAGAACAAATCAAACATACACAAAGCCTGCGCATGGCAGCTCCTTATTGGCTCGACTCGGTCGTCTCCTCAAGCTTAGCGTCCGATTTTGTAATTTATCAAATCCTCTCTCTTCGGACTTTTAGAACTCGTCTCACAACACACACTGCTTACACGAGGCAGGTTCTGTTTTTGGCTCACCTCCGTCTTCTCCTCGAGCTCCGCGTCCTTGTCCGCAATCTTTCGGACGCTCTCCTCGAGCTTCGTCCGACCGTCCGCAACGCTGGCCCGAAGCTCGTCGATCTGGTGCGCCATGAACCGCAGGTTCTCTTCCGTCACCGCTAGTTGCTGCGCGAGCGCGGCCGCGCGCTCCTTCTCCGCCTCATACTGCTCGCGCTTCGCGAGAAGGTCGCCTGTCAGAGAATCAGAACCAGATTTGATATTCTGTCGCGGCTAGTTGCTGCGCGAGCGCGGCCGCGCGCTCCTTCTCCGCCTCGTACTGCTCGCGTTTCGCCAAAAGGTCGCCTGTCAGAAACTCAGAACCATTTGTGGTTTTTTGTCAACGCTACTTGCTGCCTGAGTGCGGCCGCGCACTCCTATTCTGCCTCGTGATGCTCGCGCTTCGCCTGAAAGTCGGCTGTCAAAGAATTATAAGTAACTTTGGATTTCTGTCACCGCTAGTTGCTGCGCGAGCGCGGCCGCGCGCTCTTTTTCCCCCTCATGCTGCTCGCGCTTTGCCAGAAGGTCGCCTGTTAAACATTCAGAACCAACTTTATCACTCTGTTAGCGCAACCACGTTAGTGCTGAGCTGAAACTGCACAAAGTTCTGGATGATGGCGAAGACGCTGCGGCCCCACCGCACGACCTGCAGAGCAAGCAAAAGCACTAAGTCTGAGGCCACTTGAGGCCGCTGGATGGATTTAGAAACGCGAAGAGTTAGGATTCTGGAACAAGTATGACAAGCCCAGCTCCCGCTAAAACCATGAATCACCGGAAGGAAGTGTCCTTTTTTCAGCAGTAGCTACCGGGGGGTCTCGGTTGAAAATTTGGTCTTTTATTGCACGTCGTATTTAGTCTTCCAGAGCCGCTTCCTGGTTTGCTTTGTAGAATAGCGTACACGGTTCGTGATGTGCTTGTTGCCATCAACACCAGAAACGTCCAAAGGAACGTTGTAGAATGGAAAACGTCAAAGCTATCCCTCGGAGACAAGTACCTTCCGCACTTTCTTCGACATTACAGATAGGAACAAGAAGACCTTTTGCGGTTCGGAAATGAAAACCAGGTTCCTCTAGAGAGGGCACCAAGCGAGCCACAACCTCGATTGGCAATCGATCTTAGCGTCTTAGCGCTGGATGCATAGACTCAGCGACTTTTCTCGAAGAATGCCAAGGGAGACTGCGTCAAAGTAGAGTGCTGTTTTCACTTCTACCTTGCAGCAGCACTTTCGCTCTTTGAAGATCCTTTTCTCTCGCCTCCAGCGCCGGGATGCGCGCGAGCGCCTCCTCCGCGGCCCCCTTGTGCGCGCGCGCCTCCTCCTCGACGCGCGCGCGCTCGTCGTCGGCGGCCCTCGCGGCCGCCTTCAGGTCGGCCTTCTCTGAGGCGAACGCTCTCTCGAGCTCGACCAAAGAGGTGAGACAGAGTTCCTTGTCCTGGATCGCGCGGGCGAAGTCCGCTTCGAGCGACACGATACGCGCGTCCGAAGCAGCTTGGTCGCCGGCCTGAGGAAGAAGGAGAAAAGTTAGGTGAAACGTGTTCGAGAGTAGACTTGCTTGTTCGTGTCTGACAAGCTTCCGGATGAAGTACACCAGCGGAAGTTTCTGCGAGCGTTGATTCAAGAGACGAACACCTGCGACTTCAGCGGGAGATAAGTGAACCTTTCGTGCGCTTCTCGGCGATGTCGCAAGCTTTGTCAAAACACGCCATTGGGACCAAGTTCGTCTTCTGTTCAAGCACATAAGCAAAGCGAAGCTTCATCCTCCGCAGCTTTTTTAGCGAATGTCGATCCGTGCCAATACAACTTCATCTTTATCCATGTCAGCAGGTTCATCCAGATCGTGCAAAAATCTTTGAACAGAGTCTCATAAAGAGTATCTCATACCTTCATCGAGCGCAGTGCGTGTCAAGCAACAGAGCAACTCCTATAGCGTATCCTCACCCGCGCTTCCTGCTCTTCCATCAACGCTGTCAACGCGCTCGTCACCCTGTCCTGGGCCTCGGCTTTTCCTTTCGCCTCGTACAGTGCCCGGGACTCTGCCACTGCGAGCTTGCCACGTGTCTCCTCCGCTTCCAGCATTGCCTCCCTCAGGATCTCGTCAGTCGTACGGCCCTCCATGGCGCGCTGGATCGCTTGCGCCATCAGCTTGCCTTGTGCTTCTTTGAAGACCTTAAGCTCGCTATTGGTCTCCCTGCAAATCACAAGTAGGAAGGTTTGCGCCTACCGCTTCATGTCTGACTGCATGATGGACTGGATCGTCGGCCAGTTCCATTTGCAAGCAGGGTTTCAGCAGCATCCTACAATTCGCTATCCGCTATCCTGTTTCTCGAGGCTGTAGTCAGTGCTGAAAGACTTTTGATTGGATTGAAGAGTACGTCGCTTCACTGCTCCCTCCGACGCCTTTGGCTTGGACTCGGTCTCTGACGGAGTGACAGTTCGTCTACTTCATACATGGCCGGCGCACAATCTGGCGGTATCAGAAACCCTCATCAAATATCCAGACCAGCGAAAGACAGATGCGGGTACTTACTTTAGTTTTTGCTCTAGATCTGTGTTCTGGCCCCGTAACCGGTCCCTTTCATTAGCAATGGATATCTGCAGAAAAATTCCATGTTGCTATCAACGTGGGGAAAATGCATTCTCAACAACGAGGCGTGCAGCGACCAGAACATGTGCATATTGTTCCATTTTGGATCTTTTATTTCTAATGAAGCAGTTTGCAATATGACTAGGGACAGGGCTCCTGTCACATGCAAAACGCTAGCCTCTTTGCCGCTGTCAATCAGGCCGTAGGCCGGAGACGATTGCACATAACGAAATACACCATCCGACTGATGAGAGTATGAACGCACGTGTTGAGATTTCCGAAGACTTGACCCTTCTAGTTGGTATGCAGCAGCACTACGCTTTCAGTTGGGACGGTAGAGAGTCTCACCACTTCACTTTCGAAACGTGTGAACGTCGCCGTATCCCATAGCTTTGCGAAGACCCTGCAAAACGCAACCCGGATGTGAACACCCCCAAGAAGGCCTCTCGCTCTTTCAGGTAGTGACCGTTCTATGTCTTGAAGTACGCTCGCAATCTTCAAAGGCAGTGATGTTCACATCACATGACCTCCGTAACGTATCAGCACCTGAATCTATGTAATCTCAAGCAACATTTTCCAATCAACACTAAGTGAAAGGGCAGCCGATCGCAGGTGCAGTGCCATGCCACTGCCTTTGCGCCAAACACTGGATGTCATTGGTGGACTCGAAATGTGTTCGTTGTGTTCTAATGAATTGACCAGGTTTCCAAGCCAGCATCGACCTTGCCACCTGCCAATACCCCCGGACAAACGTAACACCACTCCGTTCCCACCGACGCTGTCCTCTCACTCTTATGCAACAATACAGAGGACAGCAGCAGAAAGAACGGC
Source organism: Klebsormidium nitens (assembly GCA_000708835.1). Classification (NCBI taxonomy): domain Eukaryota; kingdom Viridiplantae; phylum Streptophyta; class Klebsormidiophyceae; order Klebsormidiales; family Klebsormidiaceae; genus Klebsormidium; species Klebsormidium nitens. Next base: position 73,893 of record DF237108.1, on the reverse strand, counting down.
GAGAAAGGAGTAAGAAAAGCGAGACAGACAAACTCACACCAAGACTTTCACCATGACTTTTCCCCAGAACCAACAGAAAAGAGAGGCAATGGGATAGACAATTTGGCTCACCGCCAGACGTGCAGCATGACCTCCTTCCGGTCCGCCAAATGCTGCAGCAACTCGAGTACCACCTCTTGAAACCCCAGACTGTACACTCTGAGTGCCCTAAACAGCCGGTAGCACTCATCTTTTCCTAACCCGTACATCTGCAGATTCTCTGGCGCCAGGAACCCTTCCAGCAGATCCTTCTCCAGCGACGAGCTCGCGAGCTTCTCGTCTGCCTCTAGTTTTGACTCGCTCCTCCGCCTCCCAGGCTTCAGGTTTTGAGATTCTGTTTGGTCCGGCGTTCTGCGCTGGGACAGGCGTGGTCGAGGGGCTCCCAGAACGGTTGTTGGCCTCGGCCGTGTTTCCCCACTCAATGCTGTTTCCTCCTTGCTACTGCGAGTGACGTCATTCGCGGACCTCCGACCCGACTTTTGAAGGTCTCCGCCATCGGCATTGGCGTACGCGCCAAGCCGGGAGCTCGCTGATGTCACGTCCAACCAGGTCTCGTTCCTACGGTGAGCGTGCGCGGACGTCGTCAATTCCAAGTCTCTTTCATCCGGCTGATCTGTGTTTGGAAGCTTAGGCCGCGCACCAGCTTCATTGAGCGGAGAGCTCTGGGGCAGAACTGGAAGGAGGCCCTGACTCTTGTAAGCTTTTTGGAGCCACTGGTCTTTGGGGTTAAAGGCTGCCAAAACCGGCGGAGCTGGTTTGCGCGTGATGACCGGAGTGGTGGGGCTTTTGTTGCTGTGGAGGTCTGTGAGCGACCTGCTGGCTTCTAGAGACTGGGGGGAAGCTAGACCGGGAAATGACTTCTCCGAAGCTATCAGTTGTGCCAGATTCGGTGGAGATTGCGCTTCCGTCAGCTGCGCATACCCTTTGGAAACACCGTAAGGTATTGAAAGGTTGGGGAGCAAGGTGGTGTGTGCGGGCGACGCTGCATGATCCGTCTCGAAGTCTTCAGTGAAGTCCAAGACTCTAAGAGGTGGTATTGTCGGTACTGGAGAAGTCTCGGCCCATGCACTTGTGGTGCCTTTTGGTCTTAGCCGAGTTTGCTGGCCTCCAATCGCACGCAGAGCTTGAGTACTACGTGGTTCTTTCCTGATTAGACCAGAATGCTGTGCGAGTTGTGATACAGCCCGGACTGGATCCGCCCTCCCCATCTGCTGGATGTTGCCAATGCTCACGGCTTCCAAGTCCGGCTTGTCAGAGACAGCTCCCCTCATCCTGGCCTTCTTTGTGACTTTCTGCACAGCGTCTTCGTGGCTCATTGCTCCCACCTCTGGTTCTTCTGCAGCCTCTGGCGCAGCCTCCATTTTTGGCTGCAAGATAGAAGAGACTGCAGCTCTCTACATGGAGAATGCTAGAAATGAGAAAGTTACCTCCTGTTGTGGGGGGTTTTTGCCCCAGATGCAGTGAACCCGCTGATTGTGAGCTCTTTTGAAAGAAGCCCATAATGCCATCGACTTATGTCAAAGAAGAGAGCTGTTAGCCAGCTTGTTGCACACCCACAGCTGGCTTCTCTGTGGCAGATGCTTATTGCAGAAAACCACCTATAGCTTTCATATGAGAGTAGAAAATGTAGCTCGAGCTTAGAGGCAAAGGGAAGCATTGGACACTGCGAAGCACCAGTACATGAGCTCCAGTTTATTGCATGCTGGCTCTGATCCAACACCACCGAAAAATGCCTAATGCCAATGGTGGGAGCCAGAGCTCTACACAGCTCTAGCTTTAACCTACAATTCCTATACAAATCACAATTCTACACCAGGAACTCCAAATTATCATTGGTCTGTCAGACAAGTACCTAGGATAGCTTGGTTCTTTGCAAAATGCACACCCTGCGTACCTGCTCTGCCCTGCGACTTTTGCCAGCCATGAGCTGCCCACTGTGGTCCAGCGTCGGCGGTCTGGAAGTCCAATCAGTGGTTGATTCTCTGCATCGAATGTCGATGTTTTTAGACGTTCTTTGGAACCAGCGAAGGCGTTCGATGACGGAAACTCTTGTAATGTGCGCGCGCCGACAAAGAGGGGACCGAGGCTTTGTTGAGTTTGCTGCTGACACCGGACTGTACACGAGACACCAAATGCATGCACAGCGCACAAGCAAAACTCACTTTTTGAAATTCAAGCAACATCGGACTTCGGACCGCACATCTGTACGCCCCAATTGCAAGGGAGCTCACACGGCGACTGGCTTTCTTCATGCATGAAGGAGAGAGCATGAAGGAGAGAGACTGAGCACCGGCTCAGTCATCAGTCTCCAAGTCCCAGCTCCCTTTTGAAGAGGAGCTCATGAGTCCAGCGATATCAATTGATGGTCAACTATGACTGTTACTTGATGTCCAATCCAAGCTGCCTCCAAGCCATGATCAACTGATAAAATTTTTGGATCAGGTTGAAAATGGACGATGGAGGCGTCAGCTCAAGTCTTAGCCGTCAGCAGGAGATCCTCGCCCGGCTCCGGCTCGCCACAGAGAAGCGAGCTGCAGGGATCCAAGCAACTAGAGCGGACACACATGCAGAGGACCATTTTCCACGGCCAGCTCTGCAGCACAGAGGCGCTTCTAGACAGAGGGGGCTGGATTTGGAGGAAGATATTGGCAAAAGGGAAGCTGCATTTGACCTGAGTGGTGCATTTGATGCGTCCTGGGGCGATGTGTTGGAACCTGAGAGTGCAGGCCAGAGTGCTGATGCATCCAGACGCGTCTCCATTGCGCAGTACTCCGATACTGGCGAGGAGAAAAGGCTGACTGTGTCCGGGACTCTACGGTTCGGCCCCTTCGACAATCAGGAAAAGAGTGGTGGTGATGAGCTAGGGAATGTGAACGGGTTGGAAGCGCATGAAGAGAGGAGTAGTTTCTCGAAGCAAGGGCATGCAAAAGCGGAAAGCGGTGGCAAAGATTGGGGAGTTGACTTGCGAGCGAGTAGAAAGAGCGACCTAGCAAAGCTGCTTCAATCAAGGCGGCAAAGTGTTGATGGGACAACAGCCGATGGAGTATGTCAAGCGGACGCAACGACTGCCAATGACTTCTGCGATCAGAAAGCAGTAAGTTTGCACGCTCGAGCAACGAGCTACCGTTTCAAAATAGACCGTAGAGCCTCTGCTTTTGAGCTCCCAGAGGATGATGACACTGCAATCAACGAGCACCTTGAAGAAGCACCAAGAAATGATGAGCCTGTGTCTGTTTCTGGAGCAGTACTCGGCAATGGGACTCTTATGGAGCAATCGTTGGAAAGGAAGTCACCATCTGTTTCCAGAGCTGCTTTTGGTACTGGAGCAGGCTTAAGTATGGGGGACTCTGAAACTAGGGAGGGGAGAATCTACAACGTCACGGGGACGGGTCTGTGGCAAATACCCATGGGGCCGGAGTCAAGTTTTCGGCAGCAGAAAGCGGCCGCGCGGGAAAGCTTCTCCAAAGTGCTCAGCGAGTTTGAGAGAATAGGGGATGACTTTGCCCAAATAGGAGACGGGTTTGCCCAGGACTTGCCACAAACCTCTCCAAGCGCAGCAAAAGAAGCGGAGCAGGCGTTTCAGGATGCGGAAAACTTCTTGTCCAGGGGAGGAAATGCGTCATCCCCATTATTCGCCCGCACTTCTGTGGAGTCCAATCTCGCGTCAAGAACGATGTTTGGCGGGGGGGTGGGGAGGGGCGAACTTCTGACCCCCCAGAGCAGCGCAACCCCGACTACGTTCGGCAGGCTGTCAGAAAGCTACAGCAGACGCGCGCCGGCCAGCCGGTTTGGTTACTCTCCGGGTACCAGCAGCAGGGGAGATGCCGTGATCGATGACGTCAGCAGGGGCGATGACGTGGCTGACGACGTCAGTGGCGGGGCGCCGAGCACTAGCGGGACTCCAGGGCCCGATTGGAGATCGCACGGGGAGATCGAGCGCAATGGACGGCTTTCGGACGCCAGTCTCGCATCCCCGGACTTTGGAAAAGGCGCACAGTCTAGTTCCAGCCGGAGTGTCCGAAGCGGAGGGTCGGAAGGGGTGTACGATCCCGAGGTGTTTTATGCTGCGGACGTTTTGGGCGATGTAGATGCTGGAAATGCTCCAAAAGAGGATATTGAGGATCGAGTTGCATCGCTAGAACGCGCGATCTTGCGCGAATTGGAAGAAGACGACGCATCAGCTTCACAAGGGCACCGGAGAAGAGAGACTGGGAATGCTTCGGATGTGGATGACGAAAAAGATCGGCTGACATCTTCGTTATATCACAATGGAAGAACAAGTGGTCCAGAAGGAAACGGGGAATCGGTAGAAGCTCGGGTGCGACCGCTATCTGATACAGTGAGGGATTCAAAGGAGAAAGGAACAGGAGCGGACGGACGGAACGAAACGGGAGACGGAATCGGAGCAAACGAAAGAGGTCGGGCAGATGGGGAAGAAAGAAAACAAAAGTCCAGCACAGGGGCAAGTGGAAGACCAGGTACTGCCAGGTCCACTGGGAAGGAAAATGGAGTGCCGAAGGGAAAGGTAAGTGAGCAGTCTCCTTTTGGATATTCACCACTGACAGCACTTCTCTAAGGTCGACATGCTTATCTTGGAATCTCAGCATTTTGACACGAGGTATCATCCGCTTTTGAAACAAGAGACTATTGCAGCGAGCCTCGACTGGGCAGTCCGTTTTTGGTTTCGGCCTTTCCGGTATGCCGCACAAGTATCACAGACCGCATGCAAGTTTGATGTGGTTAAATGGTCGCCGTGCTACTTTTGTTTCGACGATGAAAATTCTCAGCTGATGAACCACATATCAATCAAGAGGGCTGCGTCGAAAGCATCTTGTTCGGAGTTCTGCGTGGACGCTAGCGTAGTAGAATTTCCAAGATTCTCAGGGTTACAAGATTCTATGACGAAAGACTTCAAGAGTCGTAGGGCTTTAGCGGGGACTGTAAATCCGAATGGCTTTTCCTGCGCCCTGACAAAGAAAGTTCCTCATTATGTGCCCAGCCGTTTTATGTGATCAAAGTTCTCGCTTTTTGGGCACACTGCTTTCCGAAGAATTCGCGATTCTTAGAGCTTCTTTTGCCACAACCACATCCTCTTGCCGCCCTTGCTTTTTGTCATTTCCTGTTCCCTCTATCCAAGACAAACATGTCCATTGCTGAATCCGCAGGTCACGAAGGTGGAGCCGTTCCGGTTGAGTTCCGGCACAGGAGAGCGGCACCGGAAGGAGACGGTCCGCCGAAGGGTCCAGGAGGAGATGCAAAAGAAGCTGACTTTCAAGCCGCACATTCTGCAGAGCTCGTCCATTCCGGGGGGAACGTTCCGCTTGCACGGGGAGGTGAGCGGAACAAAGCGTTCGTGGTTGAAGCTGTGGATGGAAGTAAAGGGCTGGTGGTCTCGTTATGTCTGCCAGTCATGCCTGGTTCTAGAAGTGATGCCTATAGCGAAGGGTTGACTTAAGGAGAGCTGTTTCTTTTCTTGGCACTGGGTCATTTTGTGAAGCGAAACTACCATATTCGCTTTCCTTTGAACGGGGAAGTGCGCTCAGAACTAGGATGAATGGACAAGTAGCATTGCTGGGCTGAAAGAACGACAGACCAGCGGGATAAAGAGGCATTGCCCGGTCTACAGAAGAAGAATTGACAGATGTCCAGTTCCTGGTCCAAAACCGAACATCGATCTCCGAATCAAATGGACCAAAGAGCCATTTTCGACGCAAGGCAAAGGGTTCTGGAAATGTAAGACGTCAAGGGAGCAACGGAACAGTTTTCCGTTCCTACAGGACCGGATCCGCCAGCTGGCGCGGCCGCGGTCGAGCACCTACGAGAAGTACGCGCAGGTGCGCAAATCTGAAACTTGACACAGCGGAACACGAGAACATCAAAAACAGCGGAACAACGGAATTGATACCTCCGTTTTTGCAGGGACCGGATCCGCCAGCTGGCGCGGCCACGTTCGAGCACCTACTAAAAGTACGTGCAACTGCGCAATCCAACAAACTTTAAACTAATCAACGTAACGGGATATATAAATACCGGAACAACGGAACGACGGAAAGCTTCCGTTCCTGCAGGACCGGATCCGCCAGCTGGCGCGGCCGCGGTCGAGCACCTACGAGAAGTACGCGCAGGTGCGCGAGCAGCGCGAGAACGAGACGATGCAGAGCTGCTCGTTCCGGCCTTCCGTCAGCATCGACAGCGGAATGCTCCACCAGCGGAAAGGCCCCATCGACGAGCGGCTGCACGGCGAGTGGCGGCGGAAAGCTACGGAACGCGAGCGGGTGAGGACCGAAACGGATCCCCACGTTGTATCTTTTATTAGCAAGCTTTCAAACGTAGGGTCACAGGTCCATACGATATTGGTGCGTTCAATTGAAGGCTGTCTGCCCCAGCATAACACGCGAACGTGGCCTTAGCATGCCTGGAGATGTACAATGTCCATTGACCTTAAAGCAATTCAAATAGCTGAGATGATTGTCTCTACTCCGCGAGTATCTCGGCGAATTGACGTGCCCTCTTTTTCGACTGCTTCCACCAGCCAGGACCTGTTGATATTCAGCCTCGACCAATCTCCTTCAACCCCGCTCCAATCCCTCTGCTGAAGATTGGTCGCCCGTTTCCGCTTCCGCTTCCGTTTCCGTTTCCGTTTTGGCTGTCGGTCATCGGGGTCACTTCACGTACCTCATGACTTGGTTCTCCGATGATTCACGCAGATGAAGAGGGCGTTCTAAAATACAGGGATGCACAAATGTTGACATGGGTCTCTAATGTGCAGATCCGGAGGGCAGTCGAGCAGGCCGAATTAGAGAAGTGCACTTTCCGTCCGCACATCTCGGACGTGTCCGAACTCCTCGCGTCAGAGGACCGGCGGCCGATCTACGAGCGTTTTGAGGAAATCCAGGTAGGAATCCCCCTTTCTTCGCCTGTGTCCATATCATATATATCGATTCTGGATTCCTTTTTTCATCTTCCGGCAGAAATGTTTCAGAACTCACGTCGGGTGCTTCCGAAAGCCTGAAGACGTCTGTCAAGGTCGGCTTCGTCCTCTTCCAGCAGTATCCAACGGACAACGGCTTTTGCAGCCCTTATGAGCGCAAAGTGAAAGGAGAGTGCTTCTAGGAGCTTCCCTAAGACGCTAAGATATGAAAGAGACTTTCCTTGCACTCTCGCTTTAGGAGCAAAGTGTCATGATGTGTTGCCAAAGTCTGCCGCTTACAAGATTCGAGGTTGAAGGTTTTTCACGCCCTTTGTACGGACTATCACAGCAAGATGCCTTTCAAAAGCAGTCCGTTATGACTGGAGCTTACGACCTACCTTACTGCAGCGACGAAAGAGCGAGGCATTGGCACGCGCGCGCGAGCAGCTGCAGCGGAACGAAGGCACGTTCCGCCCGAAGATCAACCACCGGAGCGAGCGGATCGCGTTGCGGATGGGCCTAGAGGAGATCGACGTCGCAGACCGGCTGACGACGTTCGCATCGACGGCCAGCCTTGGCCGAAAGCTGCGATGCGTGGTGAGCTTCAGAGGCCTTTTGTACGTTCTGAAGCATAAGTCGCATTGCCTTATGATCTTACAAGATTGGCCCTCCGAAGTAAAAGTTGGTTGACTGGTTCTTTCCTTCTCCAAAACATTTCGATTTTCACTCGTCGTTCGATGTTTCAAGATTTTCAGGTTGAGCTTGTGACAATTTGCTTTTCTCAATTGAATGAAGAACGACTTATTGAAAGTTGGGAGGGAGAGAGAATGAGATGTAAACTACGTTTAGCAAGTTCTCACCGGTATTGACCGAATATTAAACCAAAAGCTGCTCTTAGAAAAGAGCTCAAGGTTGCACGTCCATTCATGATTCTTATAATCAGAGGTGACCCTTTTCGTTCCGCAGGAAGAGCGCGAACTAGAGGAGCAGGAAAAGTGTCCGTTCCGGCCGGAGATCAACCCGAGCACGGAACGGATCCTGAACGAGGCGCTGTACGTTCCGGCGGACGGCGACTTCCTCACGCGGCAGCACTTGTTCAACGAGTTGAGATACCAAAAACAAGTGAGTCAAGGAAAAACAAACAGTAAAAAGGATTCCATTGTTTTTTTTATCACTTTCAGTATCTCAGGGCTTTTTGGGGCTTGAAATCGAGCGGCCTGATCGTGCAGAAAGTGATTTAGAATTGACCAGACTGGAAGTAACTCTGACGAGTGGACTTGGGAAGGTCACGAAACGATGTATGTTCAATAAAACCTTGGACTTAAAGGAAAGGGTAGTGCTCGGGAGGGATTTGCGTTGATAGCCACTTGTCAAGCTGCACCAAATATCAGCATCAAAGTAAGCGGCGATTCTCCTCATGATAAAGATTAGAATTACGCAATCAAGGCTACGTTAAGCCGAGCCTTTGTCTAACAGGATAGAGACAGGATAGATCAAAGGAAAGCATGGAACTCTGATTGTGGTGCTTCTCTTCTACCCCTGACGTCATGCCTATGTCTTCCTCACTGCAGCTTGAGCTACAAAGCCGGCAGTCCGCCGAGTGCCGCTTCCGCCCGGACATCGGTTCCGCCGAGGAGGTTCTCGCCCAGGCGGGGCGGAACGCTGGGGAGTCGCGACAGGAGCTCATCGAACGGCTGGCGTGCACCGATAAGGAGCGCTTGGAAGCCATCCGACGGCTGAAAGCGGAGCAGCACTACGCGCAGTTTGAGTTTCGGCCGGCACTCAACCCAATTAGTAGGCTGGTTGGTCGCCCCCCTTCCGTCGAGCTGTTGCATAAGGTAAGGGAGAGTCGGGTTTGCTTCGCGTTTCCTTTCTGGTTCCCGTTACCGGCCCGTTAGTTTGCGGTCAGGCTGCCCATGGAAAGTGTGGAACACTGGGTTGCTAGATTGGTTGGCTGTCATCTTTCTGAGTGCTTCGCATTATGGTGGCGGTTGCTTCTGCACTCCACTGCCTGTGGTCGCTTTTCTGTTTCTGAGTTGCTTCGCTTCTGGTGGCGGTAACTTTTGCGGGTTGGTTTGAGAGGCCAAGAATAGGAGGCTTTGAGATGGATGGATTTCTGCCGGTTGGGCAGTGCGAAGGGGTACAATCGCCGCGCACCTGAGACAGACTTATACTCCCGCAGACGTAAGTCGGAACCTTACGAGAGTCATAGTTTGTGCAAGCCCTTTAAAATTTCGACCATGCCTGAGTAACGCGCTCAGATCGGCGTATTTCTACGCCCTTTGAATGATTCTATCTTCACACTCATGCTACGATTGATGAGAGGCGGGCTTCCCGTATCGACGCAATCGGATCCGCTCCGCAGGACGACCGCGCCAAGCAAAAGCTGGAGATGCTGCGGGCGGAAGCGGAAGAGGCCCAGAAGCGAGAGTGCACGTTTCAACCAGAGGTGCGTAATGTCACCAAGTTGCCACGTGGCTGACTTTTGTATCCTCTTTATGTTTGGCGTCGTGAGGCATGTCTCATACGGCGACCAGAATGCTCGACAATCCACCTTTGCAGTCGCTTGCAAAAGAAGCACGGTCGGAAAACGCTGCGACAGGCGGGTGATTTCCGTCTGTCGCCGCAAGATTTCTTTGGGCGGACTCCCCCTTTTCTGAATATCTTGTAGAAAGATGTCTGAATGGACTCGATACTGGCTCACGAGGCTCATTGCCCTTCAATTTCGAACACAGACTTTCAGCTGATCCGAAGTCCTCATATTCAGCAACGAGCTTTTGAAGCCAGCCAGCTCAAAAACTATGGAACTCAATATTGGATTGTCTGACGTAGCATTCGGTCGTCCGTACAGTTGTCACGGCCGTCGCTAGAGACGTCCGATTCGAGAAGGACGATCAGCATGCGGGACCCGGAGCTGATTAGCGCTCGAATACAGGAGCAAGAAAGGGTAAGCCTAACTTACACCTTTACCCAAAATGTCGTGTGACGCTCTTTCTTAACCCTGGTCTTTGACGTTCGGTACGAAAGCTAGTTTCCGATACATTCCGCGACGAAGAAAGAGTCAAATTTGAATTGTAAGTTTTTCGGAGTCTAATTTTGTTTCTTGTTGCATGAGGACGTTGTATCTGCCATCTGAATTTGAGATTTTGGGCCTATCAGCGCAGCCTGTTGAGTGCCCAGTCATATTGGTCAAGGCGGCATTCTCAACTTAGAACCATTCACAAGCGAAGACCTTCGCTGACAGGTACAGATCACCAGTCGCTTGATGCCAGGAAGTCCAACTTTGCATCTCATTGCGCAATGCCTGATTACCTGTTCAATAAGCAAAGAACAGGAAAAGCGACATCATTTGAGTGAAATCCGACAATATCGAACCGAAACCCTAAAACATGAGACTTTTTTGGCAGGAGCGGCTGGCGCGCATTGAGGCCGTACGCGAGCTCCAGCGCGAGCAGGAGCTGCAGGATTGCACGTTCCGGCCGGCGATCAACGGAACGCCACCGGAACAGCTGGACCAGCCGGTGATAGTCCCCGGGCTTGGCAGGTGAGGGTGCAGCCTCTCTCGCAAGCGGGTTGGCAACGGCCCCCGCTCAAAGACTTTAGTATTACTAGGATCAGCGGACGTCTGAAATAGTGAGCAGGGTGTTACAGAGGGGCGGGGAAGCTGCACGTATCCTGCCCAAGATGAGAAAACTCGAATCCACTTCGTCTGACTTTGAAGCAATGTTGGTCTTTGATACAGATTGCCTGACGCAGAGTCGTCCCTGCTCCGCTCCCCTCTCGATCACTTCTGTCCTCATCGGTTGTTCTTGGGCACGCTTATGGAATGGAAGCCCCTTTATGCAAGATGTTTCCTCCCTCAAATCTCCTCGTCTCCGACTCTGGAGTGGAGCTCCGCGCCTGGTTCATCGGAACATTATTTCGTCCCACAGCTCCGTTCTTTGACCGACCGTCTGGCCTGCATCTCGCTCCTGTCATCTTCGCTTGCTACCCGCAGATATCTTGAGCTGCAAGAGATGTCAAAGCGCCTGAAAAAGGAGCAAGAGGAACGAGAGCGGCGGGCTTTCCTTCTCGAGATCCCCTCCAACCTCTCACGGCAGTCAACCAAGCCCCAGCCGTTCCGGCTGCATTCCGGCAGCGAGCAGCGGAAGGCGGAAGTCGCCAGGCGGGCGGAAGAGGACTTCGAGGAGAAGTGCACGTTCCGGCCCGAGACGAACGCGGGCAAGACTAAAAAGTTCGTTAAACAAGTGTTGAGGGAATGATTATTTTAAGTGCGTTGCGAAAAAGGATAGACGTTAGAAATACATTGGCGACGCGAGTGTTGGATTGCCAGCTAGGGAAGGAAGTTGCGTCCGCTCATGCCAGAAGACCCGCAGGTATGTGCTAGAGTTGGGGTTCCGGATCGACCCGCTGACAAGTGGTCGTTGAACGTAAGCCGGCTCAGTGCTACGAAAATGATTGTCTTCTTCCTGCCAAGGCAGGACCCAGTCCTCACCCGCGCTCGTCACGTGTACGCAACGGAGGATAGATATCATTGTCGCGAGACTTGCATGCAATGGTCGGTCTACATAGCAGATCGAGTCAAGGGCCGCAAGCCCTGTGCATCTGGTCGACTCCATCCGACCATTCAATGGATGGATTCTTTCTTTTTCAGACATTGATTCTGCGGCTACTATCAGGTGGACATGAATTACGCGTATAATATCAGCGTATCATTCGCTGACGAGTCGAGTCGTGTGGTCCGCAAGTCACATACTCCAAGCAAGGCCAATCAAGTTGGCCGAAATAAGTTCTAGGTGGGGCAGCAGCATTTTGTATGCCGGACCGCCAGTACCAGCGTGTTGAGGGCGCCGCGGTTGGGGGACTGACGTCTCAGTTGGGCCGCGGCCATGGCTCATGCATGAGCTCGATCAGGCTTGATCGCCGTACAGCTGAGGCGGCCTCCGCTCTGAGCATGGCAGTCGTGCTTGTGCAGGAAGTAAAGCACCGCATGCTAGATCGGAAACCCGCAGCTACAATGCAGTCACGGTCAACTTAAATGCGCACAAGTATTGAAAGATTGCGGCCGGCGAACTACTATACATGATCGGACTTTGACAATCAATTCTGCCGCCACTGTCGAAGTCCGTGATCATGCACTTATTCAAAAGATTTTGTACAAGTGCATGTCCACTAAGTAATTTTGATTGCACGATCGCTATATCATCCATTGACACCACATATGAGCTAAGCAAGCCGGGAGTTAGTACAATTAACATGTACGAGGTGGGTGTAGCCACCGCGTGGCGCCCGGCACAACAAGGTAGCCACAAGCACTGGGGTCCGGTAACGGACTATTCAATGATTCCTCAGACAATAGTTTGTTTGCGTCTTTACTTGTGAAATCTATAAATCAGTGTGCCAGGGGCAGGCTCTGGAATAAAAGCGGCGCCCCTGCACTCAAGCAGCTCACCCTGGTGAACCCTGTTCATCAACAGGCCATGCAGGCTGTCTTTAAAAGCAGGTGCCGTTTTGACTGTTTGAGAACCATCATTTCGCGATCTGTCCAATTAGTGATCTGGCAGGCCAGCGTTCTGTCGACAGTGTCCACAATCTTGACGGCCAGTTCGTTATTATGGGCCATCAAGGTCGATTGGTTTAGAGTACATGGCGCAAACTCGAAACATCTCAATAATCAAGCGAAGACTACTCAAACATCTTCCGGATTGTCCAAATATGCCGCATACTTCCGCACCTTATTAGCAGTCCTTGATAGACCTGTCGTCAACAGTAAGCAACTTGCGCTGATAGCGGGCTGGGGAGGGGGGCGTGTTCAGCCCCAAAGGCCCAATGGCAGACCTTTCTCGGGGCCCAACAGACGGCAGATGGGCCGGCCAGCTAGCTACCTACTGTTACAAATTCCCGCCCTACTCGACCTTGAGGGGCTTCACGACCTCCCACGTGAAGTCGGGGTCGTCGCGCCCGAAGTGTCCGTACGCAGCGGTCTTCTGGTACCGCTTGTTGCCACCGCGCTTCAAGTCGAGGTGGATCGCAATCATACCCGGGCGGAAGTCGAAATTCTCCTTGACGGCCTCCAGGATCTTGGCGTCGGGGTACTTGCCGGTGCCGTAGGTGTCGACATAGACGGACAGGGGCTCGGGGACACCGATGGCGTACGACACCTGTTTCGGACAGCTTCCACCATCAGGGACCAGGGAAAAACCGGCCTTTTCATAGCTCAAGGGCGCACTCACAATGAGCCTTTTCATTGCTCAAGGGCGCACTCACAATGAGCCTTTTCATTGCTCTCAAGGGCGTACTCACTGTGAACCATGCAAACATGTTGAGAGGTGGTTGCAGAGACGCGCAACGAATTCGGCAGGGCGGTCAAGCCACCCACAATGTAAAGCACATGAGCGACTCAAGGACCAACATACTTAAGAAGACCCAGATCCTACATTTCAGCTTCAAAATGGAAACCGTCGAGGCAAGTAATTGGAAGACAGCACTGGACAACTTGAACAATCGGGCCGGAATGACTTAATGCAGCTTCTGGATTTCAGCTCCCAGCTCTGTCGCCATCCAGATAAGAATCCAGGAAAGATGCATGCCGATGGCAGAGAGCGGTTTTATTGCCGGCGTGGCCTGAGATGATCTGCCAAAACGAGCCTTACCTGGACGATCGCGCGCCTGGCCAGGCCGGAAGCAACGATGCTCTTGGCTGCCTGGCGGACGATGTAGGCACCAGACCTGTCGACCTGTAGCAATACACAAGACCCGTTCACATTTGACTGACAGGGAAGAGCGACTACCTAGCAACCGTGTGTGTCCAATTCAGAAAAAGGACACGAGGCAATGGCAGGCTGATGCTACAGGTAGTATCGTCCTTTTGGCAGCTCAGATGATTTGGAGACTCTATCTCGAACACAATTGAATGTAACTGAAAGGAGCCATCTGCTCAAGAAAGACCTTTTGACGTGCTTACAACTGGTCCAAAGAGGTGCCTTTTTAAAAGGACAGAAGCTATCTGCAAACTGACAGTTACTCAAAGATCACATTCCATGGAACATTTGCTCCCCCCCTTCCCCCCTTCCCTATTCCGGACCACTCGCTATAGTCGGACAGACAACCACGTCTGCAACAAGAAGATTGACCCCTACCTTGGTGGGGTCCTTTCCGGAGAAAGCACCGCCTCCGTGGGCGCCCCAGCCGCCATAGGTGTCGATGATGATCTTGCGGCCGGTGAGGCCAGCGTCTCCGTGGGGCCCGCCAATGACGAAGCGGCCTGAGGGGTTCAGGTGGAAGATGGTCTTGTCGTCCATGTACTTGGCGGGGATGACGGGCTTGATGACGTGCCTGGGCAGAGCATAAAGCGAAGGGCTTAGGAAGTGGTTAAGGGCAAGAATAGTTGGGTCCAGAGAAAATAGCACTAATCTGATGACTCTCCCAAAACAGCACAAATGTACAGATTCACAACGCAGAACAGGAGAGAAAAGAGTTGTGCAGGGAAAAATCACATTGAGCAAGCAGTATCAGGCCGTGTTACTCGTCGTTGATCTTCACCAATTCAAGGCCTGTTACCTAGCTACAAGCCGCGATTGAAACAAAAAATCTTGTGCCTGCTCCATTATGCATCTACGTGACCTTGACGTAGGACAAGACCTTGAAGTAGGACAAGAGCGGGACAGATTTGTCAAAGCATCTCCGCATCTGCACCCTTCCTCAGCTCTATGTTCACCCCAAGTCTCAAGCATCAACAAACCAAATCCACTAAAGTCTTGAACACGCAATATGTAACCGCATCGCTTGAAAACCTCAAGCAACACTTCGTCCCGAAACTCACTCCATGAGGTCAGCGGCGATCTGGTCGTTGGTGACGGTCTCGTCGTGCTGGGTGGAGATGAGGACGGTGTGCACACGCACGGGGACGGTGGCGCCGTTCTCCAGCTTGTACTCGATGGTCACCTGCGTCTTACCGTCGGGCCGCAGCCACTTGCAGACGCCATTCTTCCGGACCTGAGTAGTGTAAGAAAGAGATTTGAGTGCTTATGTTCGATTGTACCTCCTGTTGGACTTGAGGATACAGAAAATAGACATGATCCAACAACAACGACCTTGTCACAGTGGGCCGTGAGCAGAAACAAACACCATCAAAAACACCATCACTTGATTGCAATCTCCCTCACTATCTACTGGGTTATAGAAAGAATCAAAAGATCTTTGGTGGCACAAATCTTCTGTTTTGGCTGTCCTTGAGTAGAGAAACAGCGAGATAAAAGACATTATCCCTCAAAAGACATACCAGAGGCCTTTTGATTGCCTCCATCACGTCCAATCAACCAAGGACTACTGTTCAAGGCTGTGAACATCTTCACTTCTGCGAGAATGCCCCTTCTCCAAGTGACTGGGGGTTCCGTCATTTATCACGCGCTTGTACAGCAGTTGATAGCAAAACTCATCTTCTTCAAAGAGGCCACACTCTTAGAACAGAAACTGAGATGAAAGACTGCCAGGAAGACTGACGCTCCATTGCCCTGGATCCAACTTGCCAGCTGCCAAGTTCCATACCCCAAAATGCTAAGAGGACTGCTAATCCACTTTCCAGATTCATCTTTTCTGCTTTTCAATGCTGATTTTTAGTTGCAGCTCAGAGGACCAGTTATTTACATAAAGCAAGCTAACAACGGGACCAGCAACAGCGCCAGCCCAGATACGTCGCTTCTCTTCATCAAACTGTAAACAACTGGGATCTAAACAGTGGCTTACCTCCGTGAGCTTGGCTCCAAGCTTGGTGGCCAGCACGTGAGTCAGGGGCATGAGCTCCTCAGTCTCATCAGTGGCATAGCCAAACATATGTCCCTGGTCGCCCGCACCAATGTCCTCAGGCTTCTTGGCGTCGACACCCTGCTTGATGTCAGGGCTCTGCTCCTCAATGTTCATAAGGACCTGTAAGGAACGATGTTGAGAGAAAACTTTTGAGTTTCTGCGCAAAAAAAATGCATGATTGAAGGGACAGGATCAGCTTTGTGCACACAGAGGCTGCTCTATGTACTACTGCACATGATCAGCTGTGATGTTCAACAAAGACTTACGATGAAGGATAACTGCGACAAGATATAGGCTTGTTAGTTGCAAGTTCCGTATGACTTGCTGCATTCAGACTGAGTTGCACTCAATTGCACAGACAATCTGGTCCGCTTAAAAAGGAAAAGACTGTCTGTAGCAGGCGCAAGATTGTTCCTGGAATCAACCCAACACGATCATTACAACAGGGAGCTTAGATGGAATCAAACACCATTCTCTGGGAACACAACACATAACTCAACCTCACAGATACAATGAATCTTCTTGGTCCAAATGCAGCATTATGCAAAATGACGAGGGTTTATGCTCCACCCACCTTGCAGTTGGTGCCGTCCAAGCCAACCTCATTTGAGATGAAGCCAATCTCCTTCACGGTGTCCCGCACAATCTTCTCATAATCAACCTTGGCCTTGGTCGTGATCTCGCCGAAGACCATCACCATGTCGGTCTTCGTGCAAGTCTCGCAGGCAACCCTGCTGTCAGGGTCCTGCACACGAGCCCCGATTGTGACTGGTGAATCACCAATCTTGAAAAGATCTGCAACTAGTTTCAAGTGTAGGCTGACATTAGCCTATATTTAGTTAGATCAATTCCCTCAGTTAAAAGAAATTAGTAACCAAGACCAGAGTTGACATTCTTTTGAACCCCCAAAGCAACCTCACCCGTTCCCCGGGCGTGACCTACCTTGGCTTGGCCCTACCCTAACATGAAGTCGAAAATATTAGATCTGCATTATGCACCTGTTTAGGCTGTTGCATTGCAGCATTGACCACAGCAGATCTGACTGCAACTTTCAAGCCAGAGCTGAAGCTTCTTGTCGGGACACCAGTCACAAGTATCATTCGTTTATCTGCCTTTCCAAACCAGAGCATTCCCCAGATTGTGAGCGCTTGCTCAGATCCACAGAAACATAGGGCCCTTGGACGGCTTCATTGCCATATTGGAGCCAGTAAGCTGCTAGTATTATCTAGAACATGGCAAGATTCATGAGCTGTTGCAATCCAGGCTACCAACGCAGATCCTGTCAATAATGAAAACCAACTCTATACTTGCACCCGCAGCGCAAAAAAACTTTAGATTACCTGTGCCAAGCAGGCATCCAACACGGCGTCGGACACCTGATCGCACAGCTTATCAGGGTGCCCCTCATTGACGGACTCGGACGTGAAGAGGAAAGTCTCTTGAGCCATTGTGACGCTGCAAACGAACAACAAGATATGAGCACAACAAAAAGATCGTTCTTTCCAGAACATCCACGGCCAAGCCTTCACAGCCTAATCAAGAAGCAAATACATCTAAAATCGGTCATCCAACCTCTCAGCTTTGCACCAATGCTAGTGAGATGTTCCTTGTGTGCAGATCTCAGCGGATTCACAGGAACAGAAGTGTAGCAGCTTGCCCCTCCAAGAGACAAAAACCATAGATGACTGCAAAAAGACCCCATCTATCCACTCAAGTATATTCTTGCTTCTGGTACGACCGGACACAACAACCTTTCAATCATTACCACTTCTATCTCTCTTTCTCATTCTTCCTCAGATCTGTTAGTGACAAATGCTGACCATTGCAGCACCAAATGCTCGAGGGACGATCATGTTGGTGGGTTTAATCGTAAAAGCCAGATCTTCCTCCCATCCTTGGATCTAGCCAAAAAATAACATAATAGATCTAATGAAGCATCAAATGACATGCCAAAAACAGTCAGATCAAGAAGACCATCAAGCCCTTCCGAGTAAACCTTTCCAACAACTTCTCGTATAGCGCAGACGATTGCACAACTCACCTGTTGCAAACCAGAAGGGCAACGCTGGATTTGTGAAGAAAGGGCGCTCGAGATCTGATCAGGAACCGACAAGAGATGTAGCGAAGGGTGGAAGCAGGAATGAAATTTTGCTGAAGCAGAGCTGCCAGTACAATGGGGGTTCACAGAAGCCTATTGGGCGCATTAACACCAACGAATGAATGGCAATAGAGTTGGGTTTTGAAACGACAGTGTGAACACGATAAAATGACGACTCATCGACGGTGCTGTGTGCACAGCTGCATGCAATCGGGCGGCCACCATTTGACCATGAAGGTCCGCTGAATCTTTGGAATCCAATGATTGACATGCATTGACACGGGTTAGCACTAATAGGGCCAATTGACCGGTAATTAGTCGATAGGTTATCCGGTCTCTGTCTTCTACTGCCTAAAATTCTCGATCGGCCTGGTGCCTTAGCGCTTCCAAACACCTGGTACTTACTATTGTGATGATGTATTGACGAGCCACTCCTCTGTGATTGGCTGAGGCTACTACCTACTGTAGGCTAAAATAAACTCTTCAAGTGTCCGGATAGGTATGCCCATAATGAGGTCATAAACGTCGAAGTAGTTGTCAGAACAAACGCCGAATTATGGTTCCATCTGTACTTTTCCCTCGGATATCTCGGATCGCTCATCGAGAAGATCCAAATGCTATGTAAGGCGGGCAAGAGAGCACTCTTTTAGACCAATGAAAATGATGCAGATTTAAGCGGCAGATCACTCTCGTACTTATGGTGCAGGCCAATTTCAAGCTTGATGGGATCAACAAGCTAGCACTTGGCAAACATTGCCATCTCTCACTTGCATCACGTAAATGCCAAAGGAACAGATGGTACCACTCAATCGTCAACTATGTGCCTTTACTTGGGCTGCTGAAATGGTTCGAGGACGTGAGCATTCCCGACGCGAAAATGCATTTACGCCTCAAGGCTTCATCGCCCGACACCTTTTCGTGTCCACTATCTAGCCACGTCAGCTCCTTTGCTCGGCTAGCTTCTGTAGCCACGTCACTTGGGCGTTTCTCTTCAAAGCGAAGGTGACATCGTCGCTGCAAGCACGAAGATACAAGGAAGTCATTTCAACAACAAACAGCCACACGGCTTGCGTCAAGAACCAAAGCTTTAAAGCAGATTCCGAGGCGCCTTTTCCAGCGGGTCAGTATCCTGAACGCGTGCAAAAATGCTAGAAGACGAATCATAATCTTTGATCCATCAATTCCTTGATGACACTCATTACAATCGATTTTCAACCCAAGTGGTCCGAGAGCGCCTTGATACTCAAGTACAGAATCAGCGGATTGCGCCAAGGTGTCGTTCAAACGCAACTGCCCTACAAAAGACCTCTTTTTGGCGACCATCTAACGGCAAAGCCGCTAAATGGTCACCAGAGCAACCGCCAGAGCAACTATTCCTTCACAGGCCGGTTCAGATGCCCAAAGAAACGCCCGCACGACACTTCAAGAGCTCGCCAAGCGTCCTAGGAACTTCCAAACGTTTTCCGCCATTGTGAACTTGCTTAGACCGCAAGATCTTCCCGACAAATTCCTCGACAACTTTTTGAAGACCGCTAACCCTGCAGGTGTCGAGTGCCCACATAACTCTGCTTCCAAGAGTTTTCTTACCCACGCTAAGGACTTCGGCTCATTGCTGCCTTCTTCAGCGCTCGTAAACGTACAAATTTTTGCGAGTCTCCTCAGCCTTTCTCAGATGACACACCTCTATTTCTCACCCTTTTAATAAGTACCCTAAGCTTCCATCGAAGTTGTGGAGTCTCTCACCTGGGCACGTTCAATTCAATCTTTCGGAGCCGGTGCCTATGGCCCGGTTCGCAGATGAGCACGTGACTGGAACCCAGCCGACTCCTGAAATTGAAGGATTCGACTTCTTAACAAATCAGGATGTTTGAGCAGGGAGTCAAAGCGCACCTCGCAATCACACAAGATGCTCGTGTTACTCCAGATTTATTTGAATCTCCGGCCTCAAAATTTTCTTCCGTACCCTCCCCATGCTGTTCTTTTCCTGGTTTCCCTTGCAAGGTGGCTTGAAGTCGACCTTCTTCTTGATTTCCTCTCAAAGGACGCTCGCATTTCGCCGAACTTGAGTGGATTCCGGACGGGCTAGAACCTCCGAAGGGTGTGACCGGTTTGCCCAGTATCCCAGCGAAGTTCGCTTACTCTCAAAGCCGCTTGACACTTGTTACCGGACCTGATTGGACTGGAAACGAAACCGGGTTAGCTCCTAATCCTGGTTAGAGTGATTAGAGTGCTCACACTATCTCTGCGAGGTTCGCATGGCTCGGCGGCAGCTCCCCGTGGCTCCGGCACATGTCGATGTGGGCGCCCGCCACCTGGCACACATAGCACAAGTTGACGTCAGCATGACGTGAGACGAAGTAGCTCATCCATGGCTGCTTTCCTTCAAAGACCCCGCAGATATGACGAGGATTCGGTTAAAAGCGAAGGTGGTTTGCACAAAGGCGATAAGGTTTGATGCCACTTGAGGTTTGTAATGCCTGCTCCCACTACTTCATTTCCTCTGAACAGTATTGACCTCCAAAACTAATCATGCATGAACGGCTTCAGGAAGTCCCCGGTTCGAGCAGAGTTTCATTGTCCTCAAGAGCAACAGCGGCCCGGAGTAGTAAACGAAGTCATACGTGAAAGACAGAAATGTGCTCAGAAATCACCACGGCATCCTGGTAAGTATCGACTCAAAACACGATGACGAAGAGAGAGAGGAGAGTGAACGATCCGGCATTCGAACGGAGCGAATGAAGAACTAGCTCGTGGACAGGAGGGACTTGCCGTCTCGAAGGTGGTCTCGGCAATGCCGGTACGCCTTGAAATCATGACTAGGGCCAGCAGCAGGATCTGCTCGTGCCGCGACAGCCTTTCAATGCTCTGCAACAAACAAGGAGAGCCGTTGGTCAGAAGTCCGAGAGAAACCTTTTGCTGGTTGTGACGACTGAACGCTCTGCCTTGAGCCACAGGGGCTTTTCGATGCTCTGAATTGGACGATCAGAGCCGTCGATTGACTGCGTCAGGAGCGCTGGTGGGCTGAATCGTTGGGGAACCGTCGATGTCCCTGCGGAATTTCACAGGAGCCGTCAATGACAATAGTCTGACGAGCTGACCGGAAAAGAGCCCACAGGAGATCAAATGTTTGCCGGAGGATACTATCAATCTTATCGCCGCTGTCTTCTCGCATTCAATACCCCACATCCAGTTTGTCCTGGAAAAATATCCGTTGACGTCCTCACCAAACCTTGCAAAAACAATAGATAGAAGACAACGGAACAATTGAAGAACAAGGAACATTTACCTTGATGTGCGGTAAGTCCGATACACCTCTTCACCTCAAGATTCTGCTGACTTGTTCAACCACTGAACCTAGAAAAGATGAAACAGGAAAAAAGAAACATGCTTACCTTGATGTGCGGCGAGTCAAACATCTCCCTCACGGCCGCGTCCACGTCTCCCAGCTCCACCAAAACGTCCTCCGTTTCCTTTCCGGCGGAGCTCGGTCCCGCACCGGAACCGGAACCGGAACCGGGACTTGGACCAGAAGTGGCCGTGACGTCAGCCGCTAACGTCTGCGCTTCTTTTTGGCGTGCGGCAGCGAGCTCGGCGGCCCGGCGGCAGAGCTCGAGCGCGCGGCGGACGTCGCCCGAGGCGGAGGCGACCTGGGCGGAACGGAAGGGTTGCATCGGAACGGAACAGGAGGGAAGCGGATTTTGAGCGTTGACGGACGCTCTTGAGAGCCATGACCCCTCAGTACAACCAAAGCTGCATCTTCCGGAGACATCACGTCAGTAGAGAGAAACCAGGTACAACTAATGAGTCGATCAGCGATCAAGAGTTGAAGATCAGTGATTTGATGTCAAAAGTCAATACTTAACAGTCAATAGCCAATGCGCACAAATCAATAGCCGTTTGTCATTAGTCTGTACTCAACTCTCCGTTGGTGAACTAGCTTCGTAAACGCACCCGAAGCTAATCGCTGACTAAAGATACAAATGAACTTTACTTGCATAAGTTCGAATGTCAATCGACTGTAAAGCCTACGTTATAATAACAAGGCGCAATTTCAGCAGCTTGTCTGTTGAACAAGCCTGATGATACCCGCATGAAGCAGTGGCGTCATGTACTGGAAGCCTGCAGAATGCATCATCACCCCAGGTCCCAGAATCAGCACATCAAAGCTCACCTTCCGCGACGCCAGCTCGATGGCTTCCGACCGGAACGCCGGAATTCCGGTCAGCCGGTCGGCGACGATCTCCTGCAGCTGCTCGCGCGTGTACGGGTTGAACGCCACGCGCCGCAGGCCCATGCGGCTTGCGATGCGGGGGAGCATTCGTTCGGGGAGGTCGATCGTGTTCGCAATGCCTGCAAGAAGTTTTGTTTGGAGTGTGAGAGATAAGGAGACTCTGCGATCCTTGCTCGCTCGCCCGATAAGCGAAAGATTTAGTGGGTGTTAACAAGACGCGTTTCAGGAGGCGAACGCGGCTTTCCGCTCCCCCCATGCAACTGGCGATAGAGGGAGCATCCGTTCGGGGAGGTCGATAGTAGTCGCAACTCCTTCAAAAACATGAGCTTCACTTTTTGGACTTGTAAAGATGGGTAATGATTGCTCCGCTTTCCACCGAAAAAGCTGAAAACGTCGGGTTACGAAAAGGCGCTTGCTGCAGACCCACGCGGCGCGCGATCCGCTCCGGAAGGCCGATCGTGTTTGCAGTGCCTGCAAAGGGTTGGAATGTTTGAAGACTGCGTAATCTTTGCTTTTTCCAAAGAGAAGCCTGCTTTTGGAAACGGGCGCTGAAGCGGCGCCTGACGCGGCTGGCTGCAGTCCCATCCGTCTCGCGACGCGGGGAGCATCCGCTCCGAAAGGGTCATTGTGTTCGCAGTGCCTGCCAAACATTTACGCGCAAGGTTTTCAATCTTCTTTTCCATATCCGCAACTCTGAATGCCCCGTAAATCCAAGAGCAGAGATTGTTGTGACCAAGAACACCGTGACGTCAGCAAATTCTCACTGACGATGATCGGCCGCGAGCGCGGCAGCTTGGGCCAGTCGAAGACGTTGAAAAGCGCAAACCCGCGTTCTCACATCCGCAGAGAGTCTTGTAAAAGCTGGGAAAACCAACTGACGTCCGCAAAACCCCATGTGACGTCAGCAGATCTCACCGATGACGATCAGCCGCGAGTGCGGCAGCGTGGGCCAGTCGACGATGTTGTACAGCACCGACTGCTTACGCATCACAAGCAACTGTCCAAGCGCTCTAACCCAGGAACCTTTGAGTGACGTCCGCAGGAATCATGTAACGTCAGCAGAAACTCACCAATGACGATCAGCTGCGAGTGCGGCAGCGTGGGCCAGTCGAAGATGTTGTACAGCACGGACTGGTTGCGCGTCACGAGCAGGTCCAATTCGTCGACCAAAACCACGAGCGGGCGGCGGACCAATCCAGGCCTGCCACGTGGCGCCCCCTCGAAGCGCTGCTGGAGGCGCTCCAGGGCGGCCTTGGGGCCGAGGTGCTCGCCGGTCAGGGCCTCGTGCAGCGCCTGAAAGTGACGTCAGCGCAGGGTGTACGTCAGCAATGAGAAAGCGCAAAGCGAGGGTACGTGATCCTCGTGATCCGACGGCTGCTATTTGTGGTTCCGGGGCCTTATCGTGAACGATGCCAGAGGCAAGCCTTCAAATTCAAGTCACGTTGCTCGTCTGAACAATCCTGGAAGACACTCAGGAAGGCGAACCGAGTTCACTTTCAGCAATGTCAGAGACTCTCACGTTGTAAAAGCCCTCACTGTGCCCTCGACACAGTGAATAACCCGGTAAAGCTACCGTACAAAAGGTCCATTGCAGACTCTGTATGTCCACGCTGGAGCCGGTCAAGAGCAGATTCGATGGAGCTGCGTCGGAGTGGGTTAGCAGCTAACCCGGTATGTCAAGCTAAAGATAAACTTACGGTGTAGACGTGTGCCGGGGAGGGTACTCGCAGCGCGTTGATCTCGACGAACTGGAACGGCGGCAGCTCTTTGGCCTCGACCTTCCGCCGCAGACCGCGCATCACCTCGAGCACCGTGGCCGTCTGCGAGTCCAAGATCAAAGCTCAAAACACCTGGCGTATCTAAGGAACGTGCACTAACTCACTGCCTTGTTTCCAGGTTTGAAGCCTGGATCTGCTGCTTGAACAAGGTGTCCTTGCTAAGAATGGGCTTTGCGCAACTCTGAAGCACTAATGCGGAAATCTGGACTCCAACTAGGAGATGTCGAAATGTGGTAAAGAGACAGAGGGTCTAATCAGCTTATGCCTCCGCTCCGGTGCTTCCGTCTACTCAACCAAACAATCGTAGGTCACTCCACTAAGCCTTCAAAATGCTTGTCAGCATCTGAGACCACTTTTCCGATGACCGTGCAACGGAACTAATGTTCAACAGGCAGATAGTTGCCACCCTCACCTTGCCCGTCCCCGGCACTCCGCTGATGTACAGACAACTCCCGAGGCAGTCGGCGCCAGCCGACACGGCCTCCTCCACGAATGACGTCACCTGCTGACGCTCCCTGCGGGAAGATTACAGGCTGACGTCAGCTGTTCCAGCCAAACTGCGCTCGACCCGTTCGCCAGAGGGACGGACAAGCTCGCGCGACCTTATTACCTTCATGATGCAATCTAGGGTTTGAAGAGCACGGGGTAAGATTGGATCAGGATGATATAGGGCACGGAATTCTTGGAGGGACGACGACCGCAGGTACTGGATTCCTGGACTTAACAAAGATTCGGGTCTTGTTAGACTTTAATGGTTGAACTTAAAAATCCAAATTTGAACAGGGTCTTGTGGATTTGACAACGATGACTTTAGAATCAAGAACGATATGCAGAGTAAATAGGTAGGAAAATAAAGCGGCATCACTTACTTGTCCCGGCACGACAGCTTCTTCGGCAGTGCCGCCAACGTCAGCGCCTCCTGTGCGGCCTCCAGCCGGGTCAGCTTGCGCTTGCGCGCCGCGGCCGGGATCTCCTTCGCGCCTAGTTGCGCCAGCGCTTCCAGCCGTTGCCGCCGCGCGTTCTGCAACAGCAAAAGGAGCAGGAACTAGAAATGCGAGATAAAACAGGGGAGAAAAAGTACAAGCGGTGGTGTTCCGATTGGGGACAAATGCAGAGGGGAAAGCGGAAGCATATAAGCGCCTGGCTGTTGCTGCCACGCATTTAATAAAAGCACCAGCAGTGGTGTTCCGATTGTGGACGATGGCAGAAGGGAAAACAGCGGCATGTAAGAGCGTGACTGTTGCCGCCGGGCGTTCTGCAAAAGCTCGCGGCACTTCGTGCGATGAGCGAGAAAAGCAGAGGGGAAGGGGAAGCATACAAGCGAGTGGCTGCTCCCACAGCAGGTTCTACGAAAGCACAGGGCGTAATGTCCCGGTTGAGGAGCAAGGTAGAGGGGAAACGAAGGATAGAAGCGCGTAAATGTTGTCGCCAAGCGTTCTGCAAATCGCATGCGGAGGAGGACGAAGGCGGGGGGGGAGACGAAGGACAGTGTGGCGTGATTGTAGCCAGCAATGAGTCGCCACTGATTCCGAAGCCCTTGTCTTGTTACCATGGAAGTGAGTCCACTTTCAGACTCTTCAGAGTTCGAGGTAGACCAAGAGGAACTAGATTCTTACTTTTCAGGTTTGACGTAGCCCTGTAAGCACAACAAGTTTCCTGCGTGTCTGCTTAGCAGGCATTTCAGAATAAAATCAAGTGGTGCAAGGAAGCCCTTCTGATTGGTTCAAGGACCCAAGAAGGACCTCGATCTTCCCAGTCCTAGCGAGACCATCACAACTTGTCCAAAACAGTCCGCCACTCCATTCTAACACGGCTGACATCAACGCACCTGCGTCCTGGAAGTCGGTTCCGTCCTTTCCTTCCGTTTCCGTTTGGTTCCGGCCGCTCTCCGCCTCCTTGGGCCCTCCTTCCCTCCGTTCTCCTCTTCTTCTTCCGCACTGAATTCCTCGTCCGCACTGCCGCCCTCGTCTTTCGACGGCCGAAAGTCGCCATCCTCGTCGCTGACCTAAAACAGAGAGTGCCACGTTGGAGTTTAAGAGGACTCGGACATTGTCGCTAACTTTTTCGAAATCGAACCCGTATACTCGCCACGAAAGTTGCTGAAACACTCCCAATTCAGTTTACAAAACGTCACACGAACCCCTCCATAGGTCGAACACGAAAAGCTCGCCGAGCGCTGACCTCACATTTCCAGCCCCGCCCATCATCCGCGATGTCATCAGTCCGCTTGTACTGTCTCTGCAGACTTCTAACATTTCGTATGCAATCTGCTAAGGCACTCTAGAATCAGTTCTTAAGAGTTTCAAGGTATTCTGTAAACTCCGACGAAAATGACTCGCCGTAATCTGACCTCGTAATACCAGCCCCATCCATCATCTGCAATGACGTCAATCGGCAGTACGACTTTTTACAAACTTTATCACGCCGTAGATAGGCTGTTAAAGTCTTGGAATCGGGTTTCGAAACTCATACATGTAACTTTTTAAAACGGCTGCAAAGTGCCGCAGAGCGCTGACCTCGTAATTCCAGCCCCGCCCGTCATCCACAATGTCGTCGATCCGCTTGTAGCGCTGCGTTCGTGGGCAGTACCCATACTCGAGCAGGTACACGTCATCACCCTCGTTGGCCGCCTGCTCGAAGCGCTCTCGCGGGTACACCCACGCATGCCGGATAATGGAGTCCATCTGACAGAAAGGAACGCTTTCAGTATACAGCAAGTTCAAAAGCAATACGCTGGATAGTTTCAGATGTTGCATATGCACAAGAATCCTTCCGATGAAGCGAAGCAGAAGGCAGCATGATTGACTAAACCAAACGACGATTTAGCATTTCCGATTGTAATATACTATGATCTATGCCCAATACATCGGCCTTTGCAGTGGGCCATACCGGGGCTTGAGCAGGCACCCAGTTGCACAGCAAAATGTATCAGCTTATAAGCCCAAACAAATGTACTTCGGAAAAGGGATCTCTTGGTCCAAGGTTGTGAGAGGTCCTTCAAATTGAACACAGTGGTAAAGACTTGCAAATTGGTTTGGCTTGTCTCCTGACAAACCATAAGCTCTGCCTAGACAAAGAGTCACTTTACGAGTTTTGAACCGACATCTCCTCCCTCAAATCATGCTCTGAAGAGAATTTCGAAATTCCTGGTGACCGTGTTGCCAATTGCCAGGTGTCAAAACACGTTTTGCGGCACGGGGCAGCCGTTTGCTATCTGAGCATGGCTCCCAGCAGCTTACCGAAACATCGTCCTCCAGAGTCGACAAGAAGACCTCCCGCCGGTGGTTATGCTCACGCCTGCCCATGTGCGTTTCCTCTGGAATGTCCAACCAGTTTCCCCGGAAGTAATAGTCGCCGTTGGGCTCCTGCCACATCCTGCAATTAAAAGAGCTTTAGCTTTGAATTCTTAAGTATTTTGGCTAACGCGAATATGATAGATCTCTAGAGAAAGTGAGACAAGCAAGGATAGTGAGCAGCTTAGGCTCGCAAAATAGTTTACATCAACAACCAGAAACTTGAAGATGTATATTCTCTGCATTCCTACCAGCACTTACCCCCCAACGACCCCACCCATCTGTGCACTGACTTCGTGTTGCGTTGGTGTCTCAATATCTTGTCTGAAAGCAATATGGAGATTGGGAGATGGAAATATTGAAGCTTCAACTCATTTTGCCGTTGTTCAGGAGGTCAGGACTTTAAGTACCGTTGAGGCAGGCTTCGAGGCCCCCATTGACTATCATGGGCAGCACCCAGTCAAGCCTCTGACACAGTTAGCATTCACCCCCAGGAACCCGTAATTACTCCACATATCCAAACGTCGACCCGGTCCAGCTCCTCGCATACTTTCTGTGGTGCACAATGTTTTCTAGGCTTTCAGACCCCAATCCTATCAAAGCCCACAGCCGCCACCATTGCACCAACATACACTTGAATAATGAAACAGCTCACATGTTTATCCTTGCCATGTACAACTCTCCCGCAAGATACCGCTCCCTCAGCGTGCGCCGCCGTTGCCTCGTCCTGGTCACCCAGTCCCCACATTCTGCCCCACAGCACGCCGGACAATTCCAGTCCCCCTCCGGAACCTCCTCCAAGGGGGGGTCCAAACACCCCAAGTGGAAACCCCCAAGACAGGTGTCGCACTCCAGCATGTCCTCCCCCTCCTGCGGGCAGTTCCCACAGACCCGGCACTCCTCAAGCTCTTCGTCAGACTCTTCTTTGTCCCCGTCAGTCTTTTTGATGTAGACAAAGTCGCCCGCTTCGAACAGGGTGCCGTCGAACTCCAGCCGGTCAAGGTACTTTGCTCTGGGCGGCGGCGCTTTCTTTGCTCCACCCTTCTGACCACTTTTGCCTTTTGGATCAGAGCCTGCATTCTCCTCTGCCTCGGCTTTCTTTGGCCTCCCCCGACCCCTTTTGACAGCTTCCTGTGACCCGCTTGGCTTGTCCGGCTTCTTGCTTTTATCCGGCTGCCCACGGTTCCTTTTGACAGCTCTTTCCTGTGCATTGCTCCCCTTATCCTTGTTCTTGCTTCCTTTTGGCCGGCCTCGGCCCCTTTTGACAGCTGTTTCTTGTGCACCGCTCTCCTCCTCCGTCTCCTTACTTTTCTTTGGCCGCCCACGTCCTCGTTTGACCGCCACCTCTTCCCCACCATTTGGCTCATCCCCTCCCTTGCTTTGCTCCGGCCGCCCGGGTCTCCGCTTGACGCCCTGGCCCGCTGCACTCTTTCCATCTTCACCCAAACCTGTCCCTTTACCTTTCGAACGCGCTGATTCTACGTCCGCCGTCTTTCCAGCCCTTGCCGGCTTCTTCCCCCGTTGCAATGCAGAGGATACAGACACCTTGACCTTGTTCTTCTCACTGGCAGCCACCGTCTGATCCTCCTTCTTTGCCGCCCTCACTTTCTTCTCCTCTGATTTGGCAGCTTGATCCCTTTTCTTAGCAACTCTCTGCTTCTTCTCCAAAATAGAGGATGCATCTTCTCCCCTGCCACCCGCTTTCCGTGCTCGTTTTGAAGCACTGGGTACTATCTCTGTTGGGCGCTTCCTTTTCTGCCCAGCTGGCGCGGCATCCGCTGCTTCTTTAGGAGCTCCTTTAGACTTTGGGCCGGGTCGCTTCTTCGCAACTGGCTTGCCACTTGCTCGTTTATCTTTCTTCTTCCGCGCATACACTGATGCTGATAGCGGCGCCATGACGACGAGCAAACTTTCACGTTGGATTAGAGGATTCTGCTGGGCCTCGGTACTACATTTGCCAGGAGGTTCATCGCCTCGGTGCCTCTGCTCAAAATGACGCCGTTCAAGGCGATGCTGAGAATGCTGACTTTGAGAACATGATTCCACACAAGCTTCAACTTGTTGTTGCTTGTTTTGTGCCCCATTGCCGCCAGAAAGGGCGAATCAGAAACGGACACCTGGCGTCTATAAGTAATCAACAAATCAGAGCACAAGTAGCTCAATCAGGTGCAGTGAAACAAAGGCCCAAAGAGGAAGAAAGCGGGGGGGCTCGGGGGGGCGGCAGCCCCCCCGGTTTTATAGAGGTTGAAAAGGCCGGGGGCTGAAACTACGGTATGTACCGGCGAAGAGATCGAACAAGGTGTCAGAAAGGGTTGCCAAGAAGCGGTGATTGATCATAGCTTATGTTATGGGTGCGGAGTTGATCAAGTTTTGAGGGGATAGAGCTCCGTTGGTAGAGCAAATGCTTAGCAATGTCGTCAGCATGACGTCAGTAACTTGCATTAGGTCAGCGGTTCGATCCCGCTTGTCTCCAATCATTTTTGACGATTTTTTCGTTCTTTTTCGACGCAATCCAGTAGAGAAGACGAGCACAGCTCACCACCGCGCTCAGCTTTTGTTCCTTGAAAATTAGGGGGGGGCTCCGCCCCCCCAACCCCCCTGGTTCAGTACAACTGCAAGCAAGCAAGCTCCGGGGAGCCTGCGGCTCCCATGTATTCAGCCAACTTGACGGATTAGACATCATGGCATTCCCTCACAAACATATATGTTGACGACCCCGGGGCCAGCCCGGCCTCCTCTGCCATCATTTCACACTATCTCCGCGGATGTTTTGACCCTGGGCCTGATGGGTCCTTTTGAACCTCAATGATTACATCTGTGATGCATGTCCAATAGGATGATGCAGGAAGACACACGGCACCTACTTGAGAATCGGGAAGAACGGCGAAAGCATGCCGTCCAATCAGTCCGATCGACTTCGCATATTGGCCGACATTAGTCCTGATCACGACGTCGTGGCACGCATGGTTGGCAAGAGCAGAGATGAATCCCTTCGGTGGCCGACTCCATATCCATGTAAGCTGGTAAGCTTCGCACCACAGTTGCAGGTACTACTGCCGTGCACCTCTGCAAATTGATGGACTCAAAGTAGACCAATCTCACGGAACTTGTCTGGGCGGCGCACGTTTACCTCTTGCGACTGGGTGAATCTGTAACAAATGCCAGAGCTTGATTTTCGAGTGCAAGCTGGCCTTCGTTACAGATTCACCCATTCAAATATATTGCATATATGCCGAGCTCTCACTATCGACACTCTGGAAAACAAAAAGATGTTGCTTAAAAGTCGAAATCTTTCCGTTAAAGAAGGACGAAGATGTTCAGAAACGAGTGAACACTTCGGAGCTGATTGGGAGGAGCTGATTCAAGGCATCCTTCCGACACTGGTCACCTCGCTGCAAATCTGGGTGACGTTTTCTAGCATGACGTCAGTGGTATCTCTGGTCGGTTCAGTCAATTGCTTACGTACGATCGATCCAAATGCTGGCACACCTGAGCTCACGGTACAAAGACCAGCGCGATTCCCACCATGGATGTGCATATGGACATGCTTGACTTTGACTACCGAGGTCACGTGCAGTGCACCATCTCTTTTTGGCAGCCGCCAACTTCGAACGTAATTGCACAACATACTCCGCCTCTGCCAGTTTCTTTTGCCCGAGAATGCGAATCCGAGCTGGAATGATTGCACAACTAAAGCAGATTTGAGTTGGTTACTTTCTGCTGTTCTACTAGCTGGATTTACATGGCAAAAGAGTCGAGAGTGCTGAAGTTGCTCCACATGTTTCACCATGTGCCCTCAGCCACGTCAAGCGACGGAAGGTGATCCCTTGCAGGATACATAGCGCAATTGGTTTCGATTCGATTATTTGACTCGTTGATACCGCTGAACGTTGCCAAAAGGCATTAGTCAATGAGACATGTTCAGAATCACTTCGTCAGTACAGTAAATAAGTCGAGTCTCCCGCCTGTCGAAGCGGAGCGCAATCCTTTGCCCAAGCATATTTTCATGCTTGCAACGAACTTATTCTTTGTATCAGCAAGGGTCGCAGTACATATTCCAATCAAAGTTCTGCAAGAACCGCCCAGCATTTGTCCTTACCTCTAACCTATCGAATCTACCCCCAGCAAGCGGAGCGTTTCAATCTTGAAAATTTAAACCGTAAAGGTTCATACGCCGCTTCCCGCGTCCACCATGGGACCAAACGGGGTTTACATTCTGACCATCTTAGGGATTGCCCGCTATCGAACCGTCTAACTCTTTCACGTACCAAACGTGGGCCGTTCAATTGGGTCGAAAAACAAGCGCACTAATATCAGGAGCTCGACACAGAAAAGGCATTGCAAGCCCTACGGACGGTACTCGGGGTGAACCACTTAGACGCATCAAGTGAAGCTCTTGGCACAGGCCACCGAACGTCGCATGAATATAAGTGTACCACCATATATAGTACTTGCCCCGCCCAATTCTAGCCTCCTTATACATAGAATACACTCTGGCCGTTCCCGTGCAGACACTGCCTGGTAGACGTTACGGTGTTCTCCCCTCTGTTTGCTGCTTTTAGGGGTAACACCCGCCGTTTACATGATCTCTTCTTGCGCCTCGTCATCAAGCTCGCCGGCCTTCCGCCCGTTACTGATTGTCAACCCTCCGGAAAATCAACCTTTGATTAGAAGTTCTCCTTGTGGAAGTCGAAGGTCGCTCCCCCTAGCGTTGTGTTGCTCTTGCACGCGTCCCGCAGCTCCTGCGCCCCGGGGCCGCACAGGAACACGCCGACGGTCTTGCCGCCGTGCGTCTCGGCGACCTTCTTGAAGATGCGCTTCCAGTTGGGTCGCCCCGCCCACTTCTTGCCGGCCCACGCGACCTGCAAAGCGTCGAGAATCTTGTTATTATTTCGAAGCGAATGTGCGAACAGTTTATACTTCCTGCCCACTAATCTGCTGCAAGATAGTTCGTGACGTCGATTTTACTGGAGCAAGCAACTGTGGCGCGCTGCCAAAGCTTGACCTTTGACTGGACGATTTGTCCCTCTCAATCACAAGCGTGACCACATACATGCAGATCGGGCTTCATAAACGAGGTGCTCGAAGGCTCTACTCAACTCTAGTTGTTCTGCCCCTCGGAAGAATACTGGTAGTGAGGAATGATTGCGCAGCGCAACATGTTGAGAGGTCGTGAGGCGGGGTCTCACCTCCGCGCCCTTCTTTGCTGACGTGTCCTTGTTCTGAGTGACGACTTCGTCCAGGTTTAACTCGCCGGTCATGTACGTGTTGATCTCGAACCGGTTGCTCAGCCTGGGGAGAGAGACGGCGAAAGCGCTAAGCATGAGATTTACCATCGAGGTGGTTAAGCGGGAACCGCTGGCATGTGGCTAACCGAGAGGTCAAAAAATCATTGAAACAATTCGGGTAGATGTTCTGCCTCTCATCGCTCAAATCTCTAGGTATTAGCCTGGACCAACAAGAAAACGACAGATAAGCTTCGAACGAGGGCAGAAGAGCCAGTTTGTAACAACAAAGGGAGTAATGAGGTCACTATTCGTCGGCCGGACAGTCTGTTCTTTAGAACTGAATCTATAAGAAAGCTGAACCAAATGCAAGTTTGACACAACTTTCTTGCAGGAGAATCGAAGCACCGTGCTGGCTTCCCGGGCGCAAACTTGGGATTGCAAGGGTTTAAGGGTTCTGGTGCGCGGCCGCGCGCGCGCGCTTACCTGACGTCCTCGTGCTCGAGCTCCGCGAGCAGCCAGCTGAACCAGTTGAACTCCTGCCGATCGCGGCAGATCCAATAGAAGTAGACCTGGGTTACAGAATTGCAGGCGAAATTTAGCCAGAGTTTTCAACATCTGGGTTAGCGGCTATAAGCAACGCTTTGCTTCTCGGTGTGGTTTCCTCTCTGAGTGTCTGATGTAACAAGGTTTGTTACATAGTCTTACGTGGTCAGAAGTTGAGGGGTTGTTGGGTTGGGTCACAAGGACTTTGTGCTTTCAACGTCGATTCGTGACGACTCTTGAAGCTTAACATGCGATAAGCAATTGATTACGATTCGAAATAACCGAAAAAAGGCCAGAACTATCCGTTCTTTCCCCCACTTGTGCTTGCAACCAAAAGTATTTCCAACAAGGTATCCGCCAAGCGGCTCCGGTTCCGCCCTCACCTTGAGCGGAAAGACGGTGTCCAGCGGCCCCCCGGTCGCGGCCTGGCGGCGCCAGCGGAGGCGGATGCTTTTCAAGACGGCGGCAAACGGCGTCACACCGATCCCGGCGCCAACCAACATCACCGTATCGTAGTCCACCACGTGCTCAGACCCCGCCCTAAGGTGGTTAATCAACTCGGTTAGAGGTGGGTTGGAGAGATTGGATCGGTTGAAGTGTGCTACAAAACACGAGTGTTACACAAGGCCCGGCACCCACAAGCATCACCGTCTCCTAGGTTGACACGTGCTCAGATCAGGGTCTAACTGACGGTGTTAAGTTGAATTAGAGGTCGGGTTACGGCTTTCTAAGGCATATTGGAAGTATAATGTTAACCTTAGCTTCGTCGGATATGATTGCAGCTCTTCATACCTATCCTGGAGAATTCCTCACCCATATGGTCCGTCCACCCGGATCAAGGGCGCGCGCGAGATCGCGTCCGCGCGCGCCAGCGGCGTCGCGGCCGCGGCCGCAGCGCCTCCCGCCGGGCGCTCCCCGCTCACGACCTGCTCGAGCGGAACGCCCGGCGGGTTTGTACCAGGAACCTCTCCCTGCCCGGTGGGTACCGCGTTCTCTTCCTTCTGAGCGGCGATCTTGCTCAGCGCTTGCACGCTGGCCGGGGTAGCTTGGGACGCTTCCGCCCGGGGGGATCCCCCGGGATCTTTCTCTCCTTTCCCAAGCTCGGGCTTCGCCCGGGGCTTGGCTCCCCGCCCGCCGAAGAACGACGTCTTTGCGGGAGGGGTTTCGTTTTCTTTTACGGGTTCCGCGGCCGGCTTCGCGTCTGGTTTCTTCGCATCGGCGATGTCCGGGGTTTTAGGGTTTCGGGCGGACGCGGGCGCGAGCGGTGAGAGCGGCTTGGCGCGCGTCGCGCTGGTGGCTGGGGCGGACGCCCGGGACAAGGCGCTGATGTCAGAGAAGTCAACCTGGGAGAAAAGGATCGACTCTCAAATCGAAGCGGTCTGATTTGGCAAGCCGGACTAGTTCAATCCTAGGACCGCTCATGGCTCCTACGGGACGTCAAAGTTGATCACTTGATTGATTTATTTACCTAGTGCTTCGCATGTTGCTTTTTGAGACCCTGGTTTGGTACAAGTATTACGGTTTAATTTACCATCGCCCAAATGATTTGTTTGAGGGACTTCGCTTGCATCCTTTTGGACCCACGACTCGTAGTCCTCGTCTGCAAGGGTGGCTCTAGCGGAATCTTACAGAACTCATGATCAGAACGCCTTTCCCACTCTTCTTCATCCGCTCACGTACAAGCTTGTCAACTGAGCTTTTGATTCAAATCTGGGACGAGAGTCAGGCGCTAGAGATGTTTGCATTAGCCATCTTTGATATCCTTCCGCCCTCACCTCCTTGAGGTTCTCCGGATTCAGCAGCTGCCGCAGCCCCGTCGTCCAGTCGCCACGTGTCCTCATATGGACGGACACGATCGCTTCTTCCGGCGCGCTCGTAATGGTAAACGGATGCCATTCGTGCTTGGAGATCGCCGGGCAGTTTATGTACAGGTACTGCCCCGGTTTGTAGTGGAACCGGTCGATAGCCATTTCGATGCGCATCACATCCGTTCCGGTCGTCTCGTTGCTGCGAAGAAAGGGAGCGTGAGAGCGTGAGTCTTTGAGGCACGCAGTTGTTGGGGCTCAAATGGGTACTTTCTCAAGACTCTGCAGGAGCCAAAGCGAAGCTTATGATAGTCAGAATTCCTGGCATGCACTTTCAAAAGAGGCAGCAATCGAAATGGAAATTAATTTTAATTTTGGCCCACAACACCCCGCAGCCCACGATCCCGCTGCAGAGGATTGGAGCGAAGCAGGGGGCAATAGAACAGACGTAATGCTATACACGTAAGATCAAGTGAGTAGGATTTTGTCAGCAACGTGCGCTTGGGTATAGCATAATCGAGAGAATCACAGGAGCATGTTGGCCATAGGAATAACAATATTAAGAAGCAGAAGCGCCATTTATTGGGATGTGAGCACCAAACAAGGACAGGACCCTTTTATCACCAGGACGCAAGCACTGGTCAAGAACGGGGCGAGTTCTTCCCAGGATGTGAGCCTAGAATGACCGGACGTAAGCCCGATGAAAGCAGGGGCGTATTCTCACCAGGCCCGCAGCAGGCGCACCTCCCGCCCCGACCGCAGGTGCCCCACCAGCTTATCCACAATGAATAGAACCACCGGCCAAAAGCACCACTTGTGGAAAGACGGGGAGTGGATCCAAAGAAGAATGAAAACTAGGATGTAGAGTTGGTGCACGTTGAAGAAGAGATCGTAGCCGCCGATCTTGCGCTTTCGAAAATTGAACCCCTTGCCCCGGCGGATGCTGTTGTGGGCGGTCAAGAACATGGGGATCATTAGGAGCACAATCAGGTGGCCTGCGCAGAGGGGGATTGATTTGAGAACATTGGATTCGGCTCATGGTTTGGAGCTGAGAGTATGTAACCCCAAGTAATCCTGCCGAGCGAAATTTTCTTTGGAGTGTACGGCCTAACTAATATTGCAGTAGTCAGAATGGATGAGCTTGTTTCCTTCGGTGAAAAGCAGATAGAATTTCAGCTCGAGAAACAGGGATAGTCTTTGAAAATTTCACGCTAGAGTAGCTGGCTTCTCTTTATATCTCTGCTGTTGAGCAACCACGCTTCTTAGGAAGAAGGACGAGCATAAAAACAAACCAGAATTGAGATCTATGTATACACAAGACTTCTCTGCAGATCTTCGTAGAACGCATTAGACCTTGCAGGTAAAATGCTGACCTGTGACGCCAGGCAGCGTCTCGATAACGTAATGTCGTAGAATGCCCATCTGGGCGCCCGCCGCGTAGTGCATCGCAATGTGGAACGCGGATGCGAACGCGATCACCGCGGCGACCTGCACACAGGGTTGCGGGGCTCTGAACCCTGCTAAAGCTGCATCTGCATTTTTATTCGCATCGTTCTTGATCTTCGCTCATCTTTAACTTTCCGAGCGGGGACAAGGAACAGTTGTCTTCGCTAACCGGAAGCAGGGACGCTGTTGGACGGTGTCGGTGTCGGTATTTGGTGCCACGGCGGTGCTCTCAGCCCTAGATGCTCACTAGAATGCAAGATCTGGCTTCTAAGCTGTGCTGCGAGGCACAACCTCTGCAGGTTCCACCTAGGGTGTCATTCGAACCGTCAGATTGAGTTCCTCGAGACCATCGACGGTTGGATCCAATTGAAGCCCTGCCTTACGTCAGTGACCACCTTTCCAACAGTGTCCCCAACTCCGATCCTGCGAAGACTGTTTCTCATTGTCCCCGCTCTGTCCGCTGTCCGATCCGAAGTGTATCACGTGTTCGCTCAGAGGACCACAACTTCACACCGAAGGTCATCATGTGTTCGACAATATGGTAAAGATAGCTTCTGGATTATTCAATGCATTTTTTCCGGCGGCGAATGCCGCGGATCACCAGCTTGTGACATACACTATGTTCGTCACTCAAAACCACTCTGAACCACCGAAAACTCCATGTTTCGACAATGTTGCAGAACGTGCGTCAGCTTCGACTATATTTTCTTCGCCATCGAATGCTGCGGCTCACCAGCGTGTGGAAGGTGATGTGTTCGTCCAGCGGGACCCATTCGGACAGCGGCGTCGTCCGCAGCCAGCTCATGATGTTGCGCATCATGGGGAACAGAATCAGCGTGCAGTTGAAGTCCAGCCTGCAGGCAAAGCCCAAAGAATGTCTCACAGATGAATCGCATAGGTTTCTGGTCGTTTACTCAGAGGAGAGATAACAGTCACAACTGGGACGACAATCCGGATGATTTGTGTCGGATCCTAGGACTTCGATGAGCCCATACGGGAGGCTGACGGGTAGAATCTAACAACATAGTCCCGTTGACTGAGCTACTATTCTCGTACAAGTCTGTTCGTAAGACGTACAAACATAGACATGGAACAACGGCCTCCGCAAAAAGCTTCAATGGACTGTTTACCTTCTGAGCCTAAGTTTCTGCCTCAGCTTCTGAATCATTCAGAGGTTAGCGGCGGATTGCTCCTCACATGTATCCTCCTGCTTTGGCAAGTGGGAAGAACGCCCCCGCCGGGCCGGACAGGCGGCTGACGTTTGTGATGAACCTGCATTTTAAAGCAAAGCCAAACCACTAATGTCCAAACAGCTTTCTTTTACCGAAAGAACTTGTGGACTCATACAAGCAGATATAAGCGGACCGAATTAGATTCTGTACTGAACCACGAGGCCTTCAAATTTCGTGGGTAATTGCTCTGAAATCTGCGCACGATCAATACTCAAAGGGATGCGAATTAAGTCTCACCCAAAGTTGTCACATAACGAACTCGAGGCTCGAGACCGACAAAAGGTCAGTCCCTCACATTGTTTAAGGCCTTGGGATGACAGCCCTTCTATCTTCCAATCAAACGATGCTTCTTCTTTAAAGAAAATCGGAAACCCAAAAACCCAAAAACCCCGAAACCCTGAAACCCCAGAACCCTGAAATCCCAGAACCCTGAGCCTCCAAAGCGCCGCTCACCCGTCGAGAGCGGCCGCGGCCGTCAGCGTTCCGTAGATGCCCAGGAACCGGTTTCCCCGGCCGAGGTTAACCCACCATGTAACCAGCGGGTTATACGGGCCTGAGTGGCCGGTTAGTCCGCCGGGGGCGCCTTTTCTCACCGGGGTGTCGGGAGGCGTGGGAACGGAAAGCACCATGCCGTTTGGCCCGGTCGTAATTGCGCCCGGTGAATCTGCAGATGGGTGTTTAAGAAGTCGGTTATTTCTGGGATCTCCTCCTCCTATGTCTCTAGATGGGCACTGTTGAAGCACATGTTGCGGAGTGGGGACAGCGAGCACCAATCCGTTTGACTCGCTCCTAACGGCACTGGGCGAGGATGAGAAAAGGCGGGTTTGACCTGTCCGAAGTAGAAGTTCAAGAGTGCTCCAAACAACGTTCCTTGGAGCGAAGCTGGCACATCAGAGACTTGGAAACCACAAGATTAGGTTCAACTTGTCTTCCTGGATCTCGTTGACCGTTCCGTAAATCATCCGCAAAACCTGCCGGTGTGAAGCAGCACTGGCCTGTAACACGATCTTTGCTGTTCACTGTTATCATTCTTTTGGTAAAGTGAGGCGCTGCAAACGTTTCTGTAAAATGCAAACTGAAAGCCGGTTAACCACCGTTTCCAGCACAATTTCAGCAGCTTTTTCAGCGGATAAACTAATGCCGGACACCTTATCAACTTACTCACTTACGGCCCCCAATTTGAGTCACTGCCAAGATAGTCTAACACGGCCCGAGCTCGGTTTGCCATTTCAAAGCGGAAGAAATCATGACACAGCGCGTAGAGACGACAAATGGTGCGGAGAGGCAACAAACTAGAGGTGGGCAAAAAAAGGCGAACCTGGAGCTGCTGCCGAGGTGACAAGCGAGTGCACTGGGGGCCGTCTCCAGAAGAAGAGCCGCCGCTTCGTCCTGCACGGCACGTGGCACCTTGGGATTGGTTCGATTCTTGGTTGTATAGCTGTCCGTTTTCACACTTTTGGTGCGAAAGCACCATAAGAGAGCCTTCAGCAAATTCATATTTCAGATGCTTCATGTGGGGAGATCTTAGGGGTTCCGCTTGTTGTGTGACGAAGACGGATATGTCCCTTCTGCTGTGATGCTTCAAAACAATTCCAGAGCCTCACATGAAACAGGCACGATGATAGAGTGCGTGACCGAGGCCCCAGCCAACCCTTCTCACAGCTGCGAAGATAACCGGCGCGAATCTCAGATTGACATTTCTATCTCAAAGAATTCCTGGGCTCACATCTCAAGGTTTCAAAAACCCATCAGGTTTTGTACAAGATACCTGCTTGTCCTTCAATCGCCCCTGTTTCGTAAGTTTCAATCTCGGTTGCCCTGCCTTGAAAAGGTTATACCCGCTGGAGCAAAATCGAAGTGCGAATTTCTCCGTTGTCCTAATGTCTAGCTTACCTAGCGATGATGATCGCTGAGCCCAATCCGACCCCTCCCCCGGCCTCCGCCCCGACCCAAAACGCCGCCAGCAAGAACACCCCGGTTGCAACTACCAGTAACCCGACCACTGACCCAATGATTATGGCGGGTAGATTGGGTTTTCTTTTCCCCGGGCCGACGATAACGGTCAACTTTTGTGACCGGTTGGAGAAGGCGTTGTTCCGGGTCGACATGAAGTGCATGGTGCCCTGAGCGCGCAGCTCCACCAGGCCGCCGTCGAAATATGCGGGGGCCGCGTTTAGGACCTGGCGCAGCAGTGGGTTATGCAGTTGTAAGACTGAGCTCAAGAAGGCTTTTCTTTGGCGGAAGGTCTACTCAAATTACGAGCGCAGGTGGACGAAAAGGTAGCAGTGCTGCATACGTGTCTCCAAGACTCCGCCAAATCAATGGGTCTCTATTGGTCATACACAGTAGCTAAGAAACTTAGAAGTCTCGATACTGAGCACTTCATTTTCTGATACTGTTACCCTAAGCAGCTCACGAAGTTTGAACTCTGCTGGATCATCGCAGCCTTACGAGGACTCCACACCAAAAACTTTGAGTCTCGTCCGAATCTGAACTTTAAAGGTTAGCTGGTTATCCGTAACCTTTCCAAACCTTTTCCTGACCTTGCAGTTGTCCAGCGCGTTCTGGTCCGTCTCCCCCGCGTTGCACCCCGTCTGGTTGAGGTACGCGAAGCGCGCGAGCGCCGCGGGGTCCGCGCTCCCGTTGCGCGCGAGCAGCAGCGTGTTGGACGCCGCGGACAGCGGCACGTTCGCGGCCGCGGACGCGATCTGGACCAGGTTGCTGCGGTCCGTCGACGTCCGGCCCTGCGTTTATGACATCATGATGTCAGCATCGAGGTACGTTTCCAATCTAGTAACCGCTGTATACAAATCCGCTGAAGTCAGTCTGTCCTCTGACTCCGGCACTTTGACGTCACTGTGCCCTCTTGTACATTTACTACGTCTCGGGCGGTTCTAGGGGGATGAGATCGGACAGCGAAGCACGAAGCCGCGCGCTTCTTTCTGATACGTTCGTAAGCCAAGACTTCCATACAGAATCTGAAAAGGTGTGAGGATTCTTAAGGCCCAGCTACGGACGTACGTTTCCATTGTTCCCCTGGCTATTGGCGTCCGAGCCAGTCCACTGTATATGTAGCAGGTCGCCCACACCCGCGTGGAAGCGCGTCGGCACGAAGTCGTACTCAACGGAAGGGTACACCTGCAGGTCAAATGCAGAGGATTTGACGGCTGAATGCGCGTATGACAAGCTTGAAAATTCACTCCGATTCTGGAAAGGGTGCGGCAGTCGTTCCATGATCGCCAGAGACGCTGATCAGCATGCTGCAAAAGGTTTTGAGCTTCAAGGAAGTTTTCCTAAGGAAGCTTCGTGTTCCTGCATTTTACCATTCGCCAAATCTGCTTATAAAATGCGACACGAAACGGGTGTCAAAGGTGAGCATCTAAGTATCAAAAGACGTTCGAACAAGAACCTCACCTGTACAATGTTCCCCCTCCTACCTCTGACGTTAACGTTGATGATGCGCGTGTCATCGTCGACGTCAGCGGGGCGCGACTTGAGGACCCACACGTGCGACCGGTCCTGGAAGGTCCGTCCGAACTGGGCGGTGTTCATCGCTGCGAGAACGGAAGGGCACGTTTTTAAGATAAAACAGAAGGGTTAGGAATATTTCGATACGACGCCTGTCTCTAAGCTGACGTTGTGAACCCTCGCTTGCTCAACTAGGCTTACATTGAGTCGGCCCTTCATCTCAGAGAGGCAGAGACAAACGAAGTGATTCTGTGAGCCTGTGCCGTCATGTAGAACGGAGCTGAGAACGTCGTCAACCGAAACCGTTATCGCTTCTCGTTTTACAGCTGATCCCAGAAGCGCACTGCATGAAAAGGGCCGCAGAATGGGAGCTCGTAGCTTCCCAGCCAGTTCCAACCCCTGGGCCACAAAATACCTTTTCCCGCAATTCAAGCAAGGAGGGTTAGCATTGAAGTTCCCCCCTGGTTATCGATAACAAGGGACGCTGACTCTTACCTAGTCTCAATGGGCCTGTTTTGTTGTACCCTAACCCGAGGTAGTCTTTCTCCGGGTTATTGGTAACCGGGCTCCGATCATTGTTGTTTCGCGAGTCTACGCCATCCAATCGGCCCACCGGCCAGGCGGTGAAGTCGGTCGTCGTGATGTTGTAGCGAATGCGGAGGACACACGTGGCAGCCTGCAGAGGTAGCGTGTCGCTTTGACATAGAGTCTCCGCTCAGAACATTTGCTCAAAAACGTTGCTTCGACAGCCGAGACGGGATATGCGAAAAGACAAAAGAACGTTTTCTTGCAACAGAGCGGAGAGCGAGCGGAAGCGCGGCACGGACCCGGAAGCGGAACTGGGCGAGAGAGAGGACCTCGCGCGCTGAAGCCAGGGTTGAAACTACGTCTACACTCACGTCGCATATACGTCACATCTCCCACCCTGTTTCGTCCTTTCTAAACACAGGAAGCGCGGCACACCAAATGGCTGCGAAGAGCACCGATTCCTGAGGTGGAAGCGCTAGGTACGAAGACAGCAAGCATCAAGGAGCGAAGGCTAAGCAAGCGGAGCCATCAACCGGTCCGTACCGTGAGACCGGGGGGCGGGTTTGGCAGCGTCCAATTGTAGCTGGCCATGCTTCCCCCGACGACGTCTCCCAGGTGGTTGTCCCGGGAGATGGGCACCGGGCCGCAGAAAGGGGGCGGCAACTTTCGCGGCGACGTTTGAGTCCAGGTGCCGCCTGCCGTGCCGCCTTCGCAGGCGGCCTGGTTGTTGTACTGAGGAAGCGAGCAGAAACCTGAGAGCAGAGATGAACGTGTTCGTCGCTTGGTTGAGAGTCAGAATCAGCAGCTTGGTTGAGTGGTCGGCTTGAGCCTAGTCCTGCCTGATCACTCACATGCTTTTCAGTCGTGGTTCAATTGCAGGGTTTCCAAAGTCACCATGTCGATAGGCAAAGCTGACAACTCCGTCAGAAGGTCGGCTGGGAGCCTATCCTGCTTCGTGAGTCGCATTCTTCAAATCTGTGGCGGGTAGCACAAATCAGCAATTTCTATTGATGTCAACAGTCAAAGTCGGCACCTCCTAAAGGCAGGCTTGGGAGCATATACCCAACTCATGACGTGCACGCTTCGAGATCGTGGCAGTAGCCACAGAGAAAACACATCGAGCTGCCAAATTCTACCAAGGTTTGCGGCCGAACAAGCGGTTGAGATGGGCGATCCAAGGGACAGGCGGCATCAGGAAACCTCTGTTAAATGCTCACATGGAATCTTGACCTGCAGGCAGCGGCATAAAAACGGTCTCAGATGCTCTCACCTCTGCCCTTGACGTTCTCGCTCTCCCGCGCGTAGTACGGACACCGGGTGGTGTCTGACGTCAGCACCGCCGCGTCGTTCCACATGGTTGGGTGCCAGTACGGGTAGTAGTCACGCTCCTCCGGACACTCGAAGCCGTACCTGCAGAAAATAGCACCAATCTTATGTTTCCTTTAGGGCTATGTTGGGTTAGATGACGCTCGGGAGACGAGTGGGTTTGATTTGGAGATTTAGGGTGGGTACGGGTGCGGAGCATGTCAATGTTGGATCTAGGATGTTGATCTGTTGAGCCCAGGGAAATGATCTCGCGCAACATACGCTCAAGGCAACGCAGAATCGAGATGTCTTCTGCCGGGTTAAAAAGGTTGGCATGCGGGGTTAATCTAATAACGGGACAGGAACGGCGTCATCGAGAAGTATCATGACTTTTGTAAGGAGAGGCATCGACATAGAATGGCACGGCCCTCATCGCCCGCCTTAAAGTCAAAATCTTTGGGAAGAAGGCTGGCGAGATTCACAAGAGGGAGGGTGTAAGAACGAGATGTGTGAGAAGCGTTATCTTTCTGCAGGGACGCTTATGGTCCGGATGCTTCTCCGACTCATTGGACAAGAAGGGATGGCGAAGGAAGGTTCAAGAACGGGTCCTTTTGAAGGGAAATAGACAAAGGAAGTAAGAAAAGGGCGACTCACATGTCCCGCCGCTTGCCTTCATGATTTGGGCATATTTGCATTAAAATATGATCTCCGAAACGTCTGATTTCCGGGCAGCCCACCTGTTGCCATTCTCGTTCTGCCTCGTCGACGTCGCGCCGATGTCATCCCGCATGTTACGGTCCGCTGTGAATAGGCCCCGGTTCCGCTGCCTGGCCCGGCAGTCACTGTAATACTGGAACGACTCGTGGCGACCAGAGGAGGGGTCCACGTCACCCGCTGACGTGGCAGTGATGGTAGTCGTTTTGGTTCCGTCCCGGAGCGTGCTGTTGTCAGCGGGGGTCGAGTCGCAAGCATACTGTGGGTTAAGAAGGAGGATTGCTTTCAAATAAAGCGGGAGTGAGCGCAAGTGGGCTACTTTGAAGACGTTTTTGCGGATTGGGTTGCATTACTGACATAACTCTAGCAGTGGAGAGGTTGTACGTGATAGCGGACGAGTTGATCGAGCTGGATTTGAAGTAAGCACTGGAGATTGTCGGTGCCCAGGCCAGTGTATTGCCGTTTGAAACAAGCAGATCATGTGCTCCCAGAGTGATGGAGATGCGAAAAAGGATACCCGCTTTTGACATGGTGGACGAACGGTTCTGTTCTTTCACCGCAGCCAGATATCGCCCCCAAGAAACAGGGAGCATTATCAATGCTCAAAGCGCCCCAGA
This sequence comes from Klebsormidium nitens, assembly GCA_000708835.1. Classification (NCBI taxonomy): domain Eukaryota; kingdom Viridiplantae; phylum Streptophyta; class Klebsormidiophyceae; order Klebsormidiales; family Klebsormidiaceae; genus Klebsormidium; species Klebsormidium nitens. Next base: position 29,853 of record DF237108.1, on the reverse strand, counting down.
CAAAAAAAGTCTTGTCCTTGTGTGACCAGAAGAAATGAGCCCCACTTGGCCCAACCCTGCTCACCTGGATAATGATGTCACACCGCGTGTTGGGCCCCAGATTCTCCGGCGCGCAAGCGTGCTGGTTTGTCCACTCTAAGGATAGCTCCGACCCTGCGTAATAGTACATCGTTCCTTTCCCCGCTCCAGGTTTCTGGCTGTCATACTGCTGGTTCGCATTTTGACACACAGGCTGACAGTTGTCGCCGACTTGGTACCCCCCATTATCGTTGTTTTGGCTGTCAAATAACCGGTTGGCGTTGTTCCGGGTGTTGGATTGCTGAGGGCAGGGTTGGAAACGAGGGGTCAGAAACTTGTACCAGTCCGCTTGCAATTGCATGATAGGTGGTGTCATTGGTGGATGTCGCAATCACACGGCACAAGCAGAAAATCCCCGTTGTCTGCCCCTAAGGCTCAAGTCTGACAGGACAGTAAACGCGTCAGACTCTGGAAACTTCCATTGCTGCAGGCTCAGTGCTTTTGCACCATTCCATTTGCGACTCAGATTGTAGAACTAGAATGCTGCTCTTCAGAATCTCCTTTAAACTCGCGGTCCTTTGCACAGTATGCTTTGCTACAATGGGGCGATGCCATTAGTGGCCGGGGCATCAGAGCTTGTCCGACTTCTGGTCCAGTCAGATTCAGTGCAAGACCTCAGCTTCACATGAAGGTTTGGCTGCTAACCATGTTCACTAACCAATTTTCAGTCCGGTTCTTTTACCAGTAACCGCGTTATGACCATGTTAGAATTCTGGCCACTGCTCGAGTCTGGTCATTAGACAGTTGACCAGCTTCAAACCAGCCCGTGACCGACTATGGTCAAGAAACCCTGTGCTTTACCACCGCAGAAAAACAAGTGCCCCGCTGAACCACAAGGATGCAAACCAGACCACCTGCATTGTGCTGCTCGCTGATCAACAAAGTGGTAACAAGAACCTCCCCAAAAGAGTGTAATCTTTCATTACACTAAGGGATAAGCGAGAGGTGCCCTGGGTTGTTCCAAAGGTAGACTTTCACGTACCTCATTGAGCTTATTGTTTGACCCCCGGGGGTTGTGCATGTAAATATCCCCCTGCACAGGCTGTGCACCCAGGAGCAGCAACGCCAGGCAGAGAGGCACGAGCAACTTAGCCATGTCAGATTCTCCACCGGGACTTGATGACGGTTTGTATCAGCTCGGTACGCTTTATTGCCAGATCAACAATTGCTCAGAGCTGCGGGCTTTTAAGTTTGCTGTTTAGGCCGTTGGATGAGAAGTTTCTAGCTAAGCAAGGCATATTTTGACTCGTTTTCTCCATACACTAGCTAGCTCGTAAGTACTCTGCCGCATTTCGTTGACGTTCTTAGCTGAGCTTATGAAGAGACTTTAGCAAGGGGTCCCTTGACGGTTTCAAGCTTTACCGGCAATTGCCTTTTTTCAGAGCTCTCAAGCCTCTCAATTGCAATTGAAAGGCGGACCAGACGTTCAGCTCATGCGGGCTTTAGGTGAAGCTGGTTGAAGGCCCTGCATTTTCTAGGTAAAACCAAGAGCCCTCAGCGCAGCTCATTTATTACGCTGGTAACATATGGCTGGCTGATTTATCCGGAGACCTCCTTTGCCACTGCCATACTTGGGGCCCTTGCTTCCTTGCTGAATGGACCAAAGCCTAATTTTATAATTTAATGGGGCTTCGTTCCCGAACTTGTGCTTGCAAGCAGCCGGGGGACGGGTAGGTTTGATCTGGTGGTAGGGTGCGGAGCAGATCGTGGGTTAGAATTGTGGTTGAGGTGCTCGGGGCTTTTGAAACTCAGAACAAGCTCTTCACCACCGGCTAGGGCGACGATCTCAACTTGAAACGCCATAAATAACGCGCGCAGAACTTCAACGGCTCAGATGCCCTGGGAGGTCTGGGACTTACATTATCGACGGCAGCATCAGGACGTACCGAGCGCACCCGTCTCCTTCTCAAAAGGACAGGTGTCAGCTCACCGTTGGATGGACCCTTTTGGACCTGCGTACACCTAACAGAACTGCGCGGCCAATGTATTTCTGTAGGACCTTAGGACAGAAATACATTGGCCGCAGTTCTGTTGGAAATCGCTAGATTTCAACTGTCGCAGTTTTCCAGTTTCCAACGGAACTGCGGGTTACATTGAACAGTTTTCCCCGCAGTTGAGTCCGCGTGACCCCCCCGAAACATTGGCGCTGTGGTGCGCCAAATTTCAAATTTCAAATTTCAAATTGCTCAACCGTACGTACCGATTCTGCCGGTCTGCACTTCTCGGGGTCGGTACGCCTACGTGGAGGCAAACCGGTGGCCAGGAAGACTCCAAGGTCGTCCAAGGAACTGTGAAATGACCTCCAAAGGACCTCACCGAGGTCCTTTGGATCTCTAGCTCGCAGTTCCGTTGATTCCGGAAGATATGATCTGAAAGTTCATTTCACCGGGGGGCATTGGCCGCATAACTGCGTCAGTTCTTGATCAAGAGAGCAACTGTGTAATGTAAGCGGCAGTTCAGTTGTAAAAAATTCGAAAATCCAACTGAACTGCGGCCAATGTATTTCTGCCCTTAGTCTGAGGCTACCTATATTGCTACCTTTGCGGACGCGTTCGAAAGCTGACCAATGGTGACGTCAGTGCCGCCACAATGGCGGCAGCTTAGTAGAATTTGCCTGTGCTGACTCCACTCCACTCCACTCCAGAGGCCAGCTAGGGCAACTGGCAAGAAGTTCCTGAGGCGCGCGCTAGCGTTGGCAGCCCGACATTCCAAGTGCAATCGACCACCTGGCCGCGGTCGCACTGCATCCTGCCAACCTTGAATGATCCACGCTGACTTCTTTGTTCGCAAGCTCCTTGAACTTTCTCAGCATTGCTAGGCACCCGTGCTCTGGCAAGATCTGAAACAATGGAAGTCGCTACACTGAGTGGCAACTTTCAGCAGGCATGGATTCCACAAAGAGAGATGCAGACTGCAGGTTCGAAGAGCCCTTCTGCCCACCAGGTCCATAAATCCGTTCGGATTGCCAGATCTGATGCTGGTGCGTTGAACAAGAAGTCAGCCCTAGTCGCTGGTTGGAAGAACGGCTTGGAGGCTTTGAGTAGGGACGTGTTTGGCAGCTCGTACAACCATCTTTCTCCGACGTGGAAGAGATCAATTGCGGTTAAGGAGAAGCGACTCTATCAATGGTTTGCACAGAAAGCAAAGGGGACAGGTCAGCGGACAAGACACATTGCTGCAACGGCAGTAGGAGAGGAAGCTGTTACTGGAAGCCAAGAGAAGAAGGATTCAAAGGCGTACCGGCCAGTTGTCATTCTTCCAGTAAGCAAGATCTGTCCTGCATTAGATTCTCAGGATGGCTGGCTGGGGTTTGAGTGGTCGAGTATATTTCTGCGTCTTGCTTTTCATGGTGGTATGTTTGAAAAGTACAGTTTTGAAGTAAGAGTACCTGTCATGCCAGTTCAGCACTCAAGTCCAAGGTTGCTGATGTAGTGTTTCATCACTTTCATAGGGAATGCTGTCAGCAGTGCCGGGAATGACATTTCATGGCGAAGGCCGTCAAAAGCTGCCGAAAACTGGGGTGGTGTCGCACAGCGAATTATCGTCTGACAAATATAACAGATAAGCCATCGCTGGCAAGCCACTCTTTGCCATTTTGAAAAGCTCGATCTCAACTGGCAGCTGCAGGGATAAACAGGTCGCCGGCAGATGCCGAATATCTTCACCAAAGTTGAGAGTTAGCAGTTCCCAACAGAGGCATTGAATCAGGCCCTCAGAGAATCAGTTTGCCAGTAATAGACGTGAATCCTTATCTGAATCGCAAAATTGGGGGTCCATCCTGATAAGCATGTAGAAATTGAAACTCATAATCCTTGGAATTGATCTGCCCACCCACAAAGTAACTCGGGTGCTTGCGTACCCTGCAATGATGTTGTCAGAGAAGCTTCTACTGCACCAAGCTTCTGCAACTCACCTTTACTCCCCCCATCACATGCTAAGGTTGTGCGTCTCCTCGCTGATTATGGCCGCCCTGCCCAATGTGCAGGGTTTGGGAAACAACACTGGAGACTATGCCAAGCTCGAGCAAGACTTAGCAAAGCACGGGTTGACAGCCGTCACGGCCCAGGTGTCGCGCCCTGATTGGCTGCGGAATGCTGCAGGCCTGTTGGATGGAGCGTACTGGAGAGGAGAATTGAAGCCGCGGCCCGTCTTGGACTGGTATGTTTTTAAAATTTCTGTACCAAATTAGTTATGTCTCGTAAGCATTTAATGCCACTACTTAGATCGTGAAAAGTCCACCGGAACGGACAGCTATTTTCTGGTTGTCGGCACTGGAACAATCATCGCTATGAATGGACGGGATGGCTGATGGCAATGTGTTCACTCTTACTACTGAAAGAATCTTTGGATGGGATGCCTGGAAGTCAGTAGGGCAAGTGTGCTTCCATCCTTATCGGTTGCCCTAGTCTCAGGGCTGATTTTTTTGTTGCAAGTCATCGAGCAGAACTACTGCGTCAACCGTAGGTTATCTTTACAAAAGAGTTCCGATCATTTTCATGAGCACTAGGTATACCAATGCGCATCAGCGCAACCTCTGCGCAGAAACTTAACACGGCAGACAGACAAGCCCGCTTGTCAAACTCTGTCCTCTTCCTCATCTAGGTATCTCGATCGCATCAGAGATGCGATTGCGTCCGCAAAAGCGCAGACAGACAGTTCTCAAGTGACACTCCTCGCACACTCTGCCGGGGGCTGGCTCGCGCGGGTTTACCTGGCCGAGTTTGGGACCGCTGACGTGGCAGCGCTCGTCAGTCTCGGGAGCCCGCACCTGCCGCCTCCCAGGGGGATCCCCGGGGTGTTTGATCAGACCCGGGGGCTGCTATACCACGTGGAGGACAATTGCCCGGGAGCTTTTCATGATGAGGTCAAGTATGTGTGCATTGCTGGGAGGTGAGTTCTTCCGACCCTAACTCGCTAGCTTAAGTCGGAGCTGTTGTCAAAGCTGTCGTGGCTCTGGATCTACAGAAGTAAGGGTCATGTACTTATGGAACGTGTCTGATAACGCCTGCCAATGTTAAGGTGGTTGACCCGGATCGAAATCGAAATGTCACGGGTTTAGATCCGGAAGGGTACTCTATTTCATGAATGTTTGCCAGTTTCGTAAGAGGAAAACCCTTGTGTAACATGGCGATCTGGCACTCTGTGACCACAAGCTGACAACCTCGTGGGCTCCGGAAGACGATATTTACCGCGATTGATGAAGGTTCCCAGAAAGGTCGATGCCTGAACAATTTACAGAGGGATCCGTTTCTCTACTCGTACTTCTAAGTTACTTAAGTCTCTGTCCTAAAGGATCGTCGAGCATTTTAAAAGCAGTTCTGCCCCAATCAAAACCCAACCCTCCAGTACTTCAGAGGACGCTGAGGTGTCTACTAAGCCTACTTACAGGCCTTCTGGTTCCTTCTTTCACCTGCGACTGGGGACGAAGCTCAGATCCTCCCACCTTCCACCTCCCACCTCCGAATATTGACTTTAAAAATAGGACTCCAGTGGGCGTCGGGGTCATCTAACAGACGCCGCACGCACAGCATCGCTTTAAACCTTCAGATTGAGCGGCTGCTTTGTTTTACCAGGTACATCAAAGGCGCGAGGTTCTTCGACGGTGATTCGGAGCCCGAGCACGGCGTTGGGGCGACCATTTCTGGCGCTGGCAGTGCGGTGGTCGCCACAGCTACAGAAGCAGCAAGCACGCTGGCCGGGGGTGGCCTTTCCGAGGGAACGGGGCCCCTAGGCGAGGGGGCTGCAGGACCGTCGACGTGGAACCGGAAAGTTGTCGGGCAGGGTTACAAGCAGGTGAGCGCACCGGATTTTGCTAACCCCATTTTTGTTGGAACGATTCTTTGTCACCGCAGAGGTTCTCTTAGATTTCCAGCGGCGCTATGGTTGCCACACGGAGGGCTTTGAGTCGGTTAAGCGAGGGCCAAGGCGACGGTTTGGCAAGGAGGGGACCACAGCAAACGTTTATGTTAAACCGTAGAGGGTTAGGGTTTGCACGCTCCTTCAGAGGGAGTCCCCAAAGCTGTTTGCGTGCTCTTAGCGATTCCCTTTCTTTGCTTGGATCATCTCCATTTGTTGTAGCGTGCGAATCGTCGGGAAAAGTAATCTCTGAAGCCATTCTGAACCTACCGAATGAACATCCGCGTTTAGGCGTGAATCCCCTGATCTTGCCTTGCTTTCAAGACTATTCTATGGCCGTGGCAAACACTTTGAACTTGAAAACGCCGCGTTTACCAGAAAGTTATGCGCTCTCTTTTGTAATGGAAGACGGAGGACCTGCTTTCGATCCGACAAGCTCACAATCTCCTCGTGCTTTACTTTTGTCTAACTTCCTCGTAGAGTGTGCATTGGTAGCGAACGTCTTGATTAGCCATGCCGCGAGATGTTCGGTAACCTTCCAAGCAATAAGAAATGCCTCGAAACAGTTTCTAAAATAGTAGCGATTACAATCTCTAACAAAGAAGGATAAACCTTTCTTTGCTTTCAGGTTCTTAACTCACGACAACGATTCCTGCATTCTGATGCATATTGCAAAGACGCTATTTCTCTTTTTTCGCCAATCTTTTTGGCTGTTGAAAGACGGTTGTTTTGCAGGTTTGCGGCGACCCGGAGGCGTGGGGCGATGGAGTGGTTCCAGAGCAGAGCGCGCATCTCGAGGGCGCCGTCAACGTGACGCTCGACGGCGTGTATCATTCGCCCGTGGGAGTCGTTGAGAGCACTGAAAACGGAAATGCTAGGGGTTCGCGAGTCTGGTATGGATCGCCCGGGTTCCTTGAGGAGTGGGTGCACCATTTATTGGATTGAGAGAAGCTCGCAAACCGTGTTGATTATACATTCGTTTGCACATGTATAATAGCTAGGGCAACCTGAAAGTTTTCGTCGTCTATGTGATTTGTGAAGTGCATGTTGTATATGGACAAGCAGCACGGTACAGTTGTCACAATGTTGTGATCTGGTTATCTAGAGCAATTCACCTTACTTTATCGGTTGACAAACCGTTTCTATTGGTGAGCCTCCCACATACAGCGGAGGAGATGGTACCCAGCAGTCTAACTTCCAAACGAGCATGACAAGGTTGGTTGTCAGCACGCTAGTATGCGAGCGTGTGAGTGAGTATCCTCTTACTCACGTTTGAATCTGAAGCTGCCTCATTGGCCCACCCTAGGATTGACAACGGCTGTCTGCGCAGCACGAAACCGCCAAGCTACAGAGTTCCCCGTCTTGTCCGATCATACTTATAACGCCTCAGTGATTGGGGCAGCAGAGCGACCGCACATGCTGAAAGGAGACCTGGCCCGGTCGAGCGTGTTTGCCACTATAACCACTGCCCACACCATTGCGCAATCATGATCTTGGGCGGCCCGGCCGGCCAGTAAAACATGACCGGCCCGCCTCGGAGAGGCGGCGGGGGCTTGCCTCTCATCGATGCAAACCGTGGTTTTTCATTCATCGGGTTTCAGGCTGACTCTTAGGCCGGTATTTGAGACCCGACCTTCGTGCATGGATCAACCATACGTAGTAGCACACTGTGTCACCCGGTCAGACTGCCCCAAGTTAGGGGCCCCAAAGTGACCGACACCGAGAATTAGACTTCGAAGGGCGTTACAGCGTTACGTTGGGTTCATTCGAGCGGCTACGCGGGCGCATTCGATGGCGAGGCAGTTTCGATGCAGCCGCGCGAGGGAGTCTAAAACGAAGTGGCCATAAGGGTGTGCCAATCTGTTTCGGCTTTGCTGTACGTTTTCCGTCGAACGCCAGCCAGGTCCAAAATTCAGCGCAGACTGGGGTCACTCAGGGCCCCGCACCGCGGCGTCGTACAGTGTCGCCCGAACCGCGACGTTCCCCAAATACTGTAGCGCTCTCTTTACTAAGAGTAAAGAGGCAAGCCAATATGCAACCCGGCAACGTCATGGTACTTTATCAAGCTGACATTTGGCCGCTGTGCCACACACCGTAGGTAGCGCAAACAATATCTAGATCGACTGCATGCATGTGATGTATGTACGGTACATGCCTGAGCCTTCGATCGTAGAGGTCGGATCACTTGAGGGCCCTATGTTATCGCACGGGCTAGAAACAGGCCCGTGGGGGCCGCACGCTCGCGGCAATAAGTCTTGAGCTTTGAGTCGTCGCACGCCAGAGACTTTTACATGAGCAATTTATTGAACAAAGTGATTGCATGTGAAAGAGCATATCCTACATATGCGCGCGCTCAACTACATGCTTTATGAAACCGACGTCGCGATCAAGCTGGCCGTGGCCCGTGGCGCATCTGTTATAGCCTGGCAAGCTTTGCGGCCTTCTAAATATACACTTAAGAAGCAGGAGACAACTTGCACTCCTAACAGACGATTGAGCTTGATTGACACATGAGCACCATGACACGTGATGAAAGGCTACAATCTGCACATGATCCACGACGGTTAGTATAGCTATAGTGCGCGGCAATACATGCGTTGATTATCTGGAACTGCCATGCCCGACTAATATGATAGACGTGAGACTAAGTTTAAGTAGTTAGTATCAAGGATCGATGCAGGTTTGAATGACCTGATGCAACTGATATTGAATGCCTTTCTTATAATCATGCAGAATGCAGAATGTCAAGGTCCAGGCTCTGGCTGAATTGGGGCTATCGATGGAGATCCTTTTTGCCAACGCTCCTATGCCTGCTTGCTTTGAAGTCTTGGTTGCAACGTGCGGGCAAACCTTTTCAGCGCTGACAAGAGTGACTGCCCTTTGACCAGACACAACCTGGACGTGCATTAAGGTACCTACTATGGGCGCATCATTAAAAAGGCGCCAGATATCTACAGTTGACTCAAACGATCTATTTACGAAGACACGTACCTAATACTCGCTCAACCCGCCTTCATTGCGCGGACTGGCACCCTCCAGATTAGTGCGACTGACGAGCGGCTAAACGTACCCTGTCTGACTGTTGCGCTCAACTCCCCTGCAAGTGGGCGCGAGCCACGTGGCACCAGCCCAGAGGGGCAGCGCTCGGCTTTTCTGGAAAAGCGCCACGTGTCCGCCCACTGCCGCAAATCCACTATGCTCATTGTGCGCTACACAATGGCCGCCCTAAAGCGACGACTCCTATACTACTGTAATAGCGACCACGGTACTGTGCTCTGGTTCCACAAACAAGCAAACACTAACCAACACTACTGGACCCAAAATGGGTCAAGATATCAACGGCTGATATGGTTAATAAGCTCGTATCCAACTACGTACGTCTTCCCCTCCAATAGCTGCGCAATCGCTTCGCGCACGCGAGCGTACGTGCATCCAGCTGGTGCGCGAATTGCGCAGACCTCGCGCGCTCCAAGGTGCGCGCGCGCGTCCCCTAATCCTTCCCCCGGGCCGCTTTACGCCCTCCGGGCGTCTCTACTTCGAAACAGTGTTCAGTTCCACTCATTTTTAGAACCCATTTTCTGAGCCCACCAGAAGGTTCGGGCAATCCTGCGCGTATCCCCACCTATCGGGTCTTCTCGCACCTTTCTCCTACTGAGCCGAAGCTCAATGCGCGCCCTCGATGAGCGGCCCAGAGCATGGGCAAACGGCTGACGTAAGCCTTACGTCAGCTTGACCTTGCTGGCAGAATTCCACTTATATTATACCTCCAATCATCTCACTCCGCCTCCTAAGTGACGTCAACTGTGCCAAGCATGGTCTGCGCCTACCTCTTCAACATTTCGACGTCTACCATTTCGAACGGGGGCCTTTGCTCGACTCTTCCTCACTCGACCGGGCCCCCCTGCCCTCCGCCGGGGGATCCTCCCTACGCCGGGCCCCAGGCGCGCGAGCATCTTCCATCGCGCGCGCTTCCACAGGCCCGCGCGCGCCGCCCTCATTAGCGCGCGGCTGGGCCGCCCCCTCCCCGGGCGCCGCCGGAACGGCCCCCTGGCGCGCGCGCTGCGCGCGCGCGGCGTCGAGCGCTCGCTGCAGATCTGCGACGGCGCTTTGGAGCGCTTCGATCTCCTGCGTCTGCACGTGGTAAATCGCGAAGGCCTCAGCTTCTAAAGTTTGGGGTAGCTCACTCGAGGACTTTCCATCGAAACTTCAGATACAGAGGAAACCTAAACCCAGATTACGACGAAAACCTAAACCAAAGGTTTGGAAAAGCTCTTGCTTGCCAGGCTATAGAAAGCTGGACTCGGGAGGCTGGACGGAGCGAAGAACGAGGCGAGAAGTCGAACACAAGAACCAAAGCCGAGGAAATTAAAGCACTTAAACAGGAATGATAATTGCTGAACGTGCCTGTGACCAGACCACCTGTACAAGGTCAGCCGGTGGATTTCAGTACTAGCTTCAGCGTCGGACCGGAAACATACGGTTTCGACAATATGAGGTACGACAGGAAAGCAGAACCTTCGTCAAACCGAACTGCAAACCGTAAATCAAACGCGCTCCGCACCCGCACTCACTCTACCCACCAGACCCAACTCCACCCGTCGAAAAATAAAGCAAGTGACACGAGGAAGTAAGAGGTTGCTCGGGCTAGGCTGAAATGTGTCACCGAAAAAGTCGGCGACCCACCTGCAGGGAGTCGCGGCGGTTCGCGTGGTCCAGCTGTCCGCGCAGAGAGCGGAGGTCGTTCGACTGCTTCTGTGACAGGTCGAACAGCTTCTGCATGTCGTCGGGCCAGTCCTGCTTACAGCCGCACGTCTTGTTGCGCAGCTTGTCCAGCCTGTAGGGGAGAGTGCGCGGGACTCAAAATGATGCCGCGCATCGGGAGGTTGAGGCGCAGCTATGGACGAACAAAACGCGCGCGCTTTTGGAAGGACAGGAAGACCGCTTCGTGTTGGCAAAAGGGAATGCGCGTGGCTCAAAAGGGAGGTCGCGCGATGGAGAGGATGGGGCTTCAAACAGACATGAAACGCGCGCGCTTTAAGGAGGAAGGGTAGCGCACTCCGTCTTGACTGAGGTTCCGTGCGTTGCATACGGAGATAAAGTGGAAGGGGCGCATTGGGGGAGGAGAAGGAAGCAAAGAGCGCGCGGACGTCCTGGGCTTATAAAGAAAATAGGTTTGCGCGCGCACTGCTCGCGCGGCCTGCGCAAACGGTGCGCGCGACATTGCACGATGGTAGAAGAAAAGAAACGGAAGAAGCAACAAGAGGAAGTCAGAATATAAGAACGAAGTGGGGAGGCCGAGAACGTAGGGTCACTTTTGAAAGGCACAAGACGGACAGAGTGTTTAGGCAGAAGACGACCAATGGCAGAGGAAATAAGGAAGAAGAGAAGGAGTCTGCAAGCGATTGGAGAGACATAAGGCGGACTTGCCGAAAGGCACTTGCAAACCGGGCGGGAGTCTGACGGGAGCGAGTCAAGACGAGACTGAAAACAGACAAAAAATTCCCCAGAGGACTCGTCGGGAACCAAGCAGAAAAGGAGAGAGCATACAGTAAGAGCTCCCCTCGGAATCTGAAGCGACTCGCCAGCTTTTGTCAGAAGCGCGGTTTCGGTTGACCCGTGCATCTCTTCAGCCCCTCTTGTTCGGTATCTTAGCTTAGTAAAAAACCAACCTTCAGCTAAACTAAGTGCGTGATTGGAAAGCGACTCACAGACTTCTGCGCGCGCTTCTCTTACGCGCCCTCTCCTCCTGTCTCTCCCTCGGCCCCTCGCTCTCGGGGGGGGCCGCCGACTTGCTGAGGCTCCCTGCAGCGCTTGCCCCCCCACTGGAGTGCGCGGACATCGTCGCACCCCCGCCCGGGGAGACGTCACGTGGCTTCTTCAGAGGGCGCCGCGTGTCCTGACCTCCAATGTCGGCCCGGGGATCATCCAGGCTCTGTACGGACCACCCGCTGACCGTCCGGTTTGGCGCCAAGTTAGCTGGGTCCGCCGCCGCGCCCGGGTTTTGCGGCGGGTTATCTTCCGGGTCTCTGAGAGCGTTTGGCGTTGGGCTGGGCGGCCGCTTCAGAGACGGAGCCTTCTCTAGTTGTCCCTCGTTGGCCCTCCCTCTCGCAGTCCGCTTCCTCGGCCGCTTGGCGGGCGTCGACGTGGCGGCTGGGCTGCCCTCCGATGATGCCAGCTGGACGGCTGAGACCACCCCCGGGGACTCTAGTGCAGGGTCGGTAGGAACGATGAGCGTCGGAAGAGTTGCACCGACCAAAGGGGGCGCGGACGCCACTCTTTGGAGCACCGCCGGGGGTAGGTCGGAAACTCTTCCGGCGGCGCCGGATAGCCCCGCTGAGCGCTCAGGGAGCAGCCCCCCCGCGGGCACAGGGACACGTGGCACGAGCTCGGGAAGCGTGCCCAGGGGATCCCCCTCGCGGCGGAAAAGACCGAGTGATATGGCGAGTGCAGTCAGCGCCGCGTCGGACAACGGCACGTCGCGATGAAGCTCGAGTTGGGGGAAGTGGAGGAGGGCGGCCGACTCTTGATCCCGGCGCGGGAGCGCGCGTTCGATCGGCGCGGGGGGGTCGGAAGGGAAGCGGCGAAGGCTCGGGAGGGATCCCCCCGGACGGATGCTGCAGAGAAAACAAGAAAAGGCGGGTTTAGAAGAATAATGAGATGCTTCTGTCCCAGTTCAGTCCTCAGCTGGCAACCGTTTTGTACAAGCCAGGAGTGGGCTACTGCGCGTTCGTGCGATGATGAATCTGGAAAGATGGAAACAGTAGTAGAAGATGCACAAGGCGTGTTGTTTGAGTGACCGGGTAAATCAAAAAGAGATTGAGCCGTAGTGGGTGTCTACTCCCTAGCTTCGTGTGCGTACGTTGGAAGTCTTCTGAGCTTGCAACATGATGAGCAGCATTCAGTCGCCCGTGGTAGAAATTCTAAACGTCGACGCCTTTCATCCATTTGAAAGAAGCACGTTTGAAGGCAGGTCTTGAAGCGGTCCTTGAAAGCGCAAGGAGAGAGGATGGACTTCAGAATGGAAACACTTTTGTCCCAGATAGGAGTACAGAAAGGTGTACGAATACAAGTTGGATGCAAACCATTTTACCACAGACACGGTACAGATATACAAGATACAAAGCGGACACCAAATGAGGACGAACGACGAAAGAGTGGAAGGAGCTGGATCCGAGGGGACGGGACAGACGTATGGAGAACATATGCAATTCAGGGAAACAGTCGGTATTCAAAGAGGACTAAGATACTGTACGATTGGAACTAGACGGGAGAGGAAAACTTACCGGGCCCGAGCCCACTCCTCTGATCCCATTTCCTGGGTTCCCCTTGGTCCCCCCTCAGGTGGGGGCCTACCCAAACCCTCCCGCAGGTCATACGTAACCGGCTGGTTAAGCCCGGGGTTCGTGGTGGGGTCTGCATCGCGTTCATAGACGTCCCACAGTTCGGTAAAAATGTTGTGCAGGTTCGTTTGGTCTCTAAGCTGGGGCAAACCCCCTTGCCGTTGCGTCTGCGGATTTGGCAGCTCGAACGGGGGTAAGCCCCGGCCCAGGGGGGGTAGAGACACGGGCAAAGCAGGGGGGGTGGCCAGGAACGAAGCTTGGCTGGCGGGAAGACCGGGGCCCTGGACGGGTTGAATAACAAGAATGGTCAGATGGGTATAAAACGGAAAGGCTACACGAGAAGATCCAACCAAAGCTTCAGCAAAGTAAAAGTTTATTCCTGAGATAGACCACTTTTGAGCGAGCAGGAAGTTTGGCGGAAGGTACAAGGCGGGAACCGCAAAAAGGAGTGGGTTTGATGAGATTGGAGGAGTGGTTTTGGTGAATTGGAAACCTGTTTCAGGGCACGTTTCATCGACATGTGTTGTTACGGAGGTGGACAATCTGGAGCAGTTGATCGGATCTGGAGGTGTTGAACAGAGAAGGGGACCCCTTGAAAGATCTGGTGGGCTCGGCACTCCCCCCAAGCAAGGCGTATGCTTAAACGCCATTGTTTACTGCTTTCAAGGCTTAGCCAATTCTTGCAGAAGCAAAAGGGTTCCTTCGCTACTGCCCAGTTTCTGAAGGACTTAGGGCCCTGCCTAAGTCATCGCAATTGCTCTGCAAGAGGGGCGAGCTTTTGCAATGTTAGCCTGCACCTGAAAGCCCGCAGTAACAGAGCAGGAGCTATGTCTGAATTGCTCTTGACTCTCACCGACTGATGTAAACTATCTCAATTCGTCACAATCATGCTGATAAACACACTAGATCAGAAAGCTACAAGTTCAAGCAAGGCATAAGGTCCAACTGTAAATATGTTGCAGACCCTCTCCCCTTAGCTTCTCTGGAGGCTTTTTCAAAGAGGGGAATTTGCAAGCCACCAATGAGATCTTTTTCATCCCTGTCTTCTTGAAGGCCTCTTTTGCAGATTGGATGCAAGAGCTTATGGTCCCAATCCAAGCTTTGTGCAACACTCACCAGCTCTAGTTGCCCCACTATTGCCTGGTACGGGTTGCGCCACGTCGGCGCCGCGGCAACGGCTTGGACGGCTGGAAATCTTCCTGTCTGTTGGTATGGGTCACCAAACGGAAGCGGTGGAGCAGCTGCCATGCCAGCTGTTGCCAGCTCCATGCCAGCTGGCATGGTCAAGGGTGCGCCAGCTGTTGCAGGTGGCGCGCCAGCTGGCAGCTCCTGCAAGTACTGGCTGTACAAGGAGCTGTCTTCTTCTGTTGTGCTGCAAGACAAAGCGGGACTTTGGTTAGCCTCTTATCATGATTCCGTTCCTTTACCCCTGTTTTCGACCCCCACTTTGTCTGCAACAACCTGCTGGGCTGGGGGCCAAGCACAATCTATGTTACTCACGTAACTTTATGTTATTTGGGGCCTTTCACCCCTGTTTTTAGGCACACATTGCATTCCCCCAGGACTGCCACTCTTTGGTAGGCTGCGAGGCAAAGCAAAAGTGCTGGTCAGGAAAGACTGACTCAAACTTTGTTTCACCTCTTTTAGAGGGCTGTGAAAAGGTTTGAACCTGGTAGTCACTGGGCAGGTTAAGAAAAAAGAAAAGCTTCTTTTGCAAGGGAAGCAATGCATGGAGATATACTAAATCAGCCTATTGTATGCTGTGTAACCTGGTTATGCTCAGGCATTTTGACGCAAGCGCTGATCACAGAGCTGAGCACAAAGCCCAAAAGTTAGAATGCAAGAAGAAGACCAGCATTAGCAGCTGTTCTTGAGTATGGATGCATGCATGGAGCTGCTTTAGAATGTGACAAGAGTGAGAGGGGACCACACTTCTCTTCTGAATGGGAGACAACCAAGAAAGCATTTGCAGGAGATGAAGGGATGCTGCAGAAAAGTATCCCTATGTTTGCTCACGACAAAGCATGCCAAGGGAGAGGTAATGGCTTCCTTTGAGCTCACACCAGTAGCTACAAGTCTGCCTTTTCATCAGAACATTCACACCATAGCACCAAAAAAATGGTGTTACAGATGCAGCAACATGCAAGCTGCACATCTCAGCATGCACATTTGCATATGCCAACACCGCGCAGCTCAGTTTCTGACTCAACCCGCCTCGACGAGAACTTATCAGGAGCTACATTCTAACATCAGGAAAAAGGTGGTGCAATTGAAAGTCTCAGTCTCAGTGCAATTGAAACTCCCACCAAGATAAAGGTTGTCAATGCATTGACACCGCTTGCAGAAAAGGAGCTCACTTGGCTGGAGGGCCCCCCTCAGGGTCGCTCTCCTCCATGGCGCCCCCCCCAAAAAAGTTGCTGCTCTCCACCACCTCGCTTCCAAACACCCGCAGACTGCCGGCGCTGTCGCCCCACTCTCCAGGGGGGTCCCTGCTTCTGGGTGTCCCTGCTGGGGATCCCAAGCTCTCCCCCCCGGGACAAAAACTGTTTATCGACTCGCAGGCTGTGGCTTGGGGGAGCTTTATGTGAACGGTGTCTAAATCAATGGTGTCAAAGTCAGCTGCCAAGTCTGGGGACAGCAGGTGCTGTTCTAATTGACACCAGTTTGGTGTGTCAAGCCAGGCAGCTGACTCGGGGATTGTCACCGTCAATCGTTTGGACCTGCGGTCCTGGAAGGGGGTTGTCAATCTGCTGGCTCTATGGCCCCGGGAAAGCATGCGGGGCTCGCAAGTCAGAAGGGGGGGAGACATTGTCGCCGCTCCGAATGGAAAGGAATGCGACAGCTGTGATCACCTTCGCCCGGCATCGAACATGTGAGGCGCCCAGGACTCGCCCGTTCCTTCTGGTTGTTAAAGCTGTCTTGAAAGCCACCAGTTAAAGCCTGAGCAAAACCGCGCCAGCTGTCAGCAAGTTGTTGGCCAAGCGGCGGCCTGGCGTTAACAAGACCCCGCCAATGGAGCTGTGCTCAAAGAGACCTAGCTTGCACCCAGAATGTGCCGGCGCACATTCGAATTCTTGTCCTTGTCCTGTTGTGCTGCATTCTCAAGCCTTTTCAGGAGTGGCTTCTAGCTTCAAAGCGGCCGCTTCTGAGGGACTTTCCAAATTCTGCGGTTTGCAACGATCCTCATTCTGTCAAGAAACCGCGAGGGGAACCCTTTTATAGGGCTCTTATATTGGCCCTTCAGGAGTCGCTCTCAAGCTACCAAAGCTGCCGCCGTTTTGAGGGTTGCGTCACGGCCGTTTCCGAACATGCGCATTCCCCGTCTTTGTGAAAGGGGACACGCTTTTCTCAGACCTCATTCAACGCCGGCGCCTGTTCTATAATGGACCCTGAAGAATGTTCCCAACCACTGCCCCTTGGGAGATCCCTCACCAGACCGTTCAGCTATCATGCTCCTGCCAGTGATTTTAGGGGAGCTCTGAACTTGGCTGCTCAGTCAGGGTACCGTACACTACAGGGAATTCCCATTTTGACGTTCCCTATCAGCATTTGCCAGTGGCCTTTGGAGCTATCATTTGCATGCATGGCAAAGAATAATGGGTGATGTGCAGCGAAACCAGGATGATATGTATGGCTCAAACTTAAAGTTGGCCGTTCATGATGGATGTTTCCTACTGCCTGCCTGCAGAGACGCGGTGTCTGGCGGACAATACCTAACGCTGGACCTGAGCACCTGGAGTGTACCGTACTCACTAGTCACGAGTACCGGTACATAGGTACTAGGTACAGCGGGAGCCGCTAGCCTGGTACGGTACGTAGGTTAAAGGTACCCACTACCCAGATCAATGTTGCGTACCAGATCGAGGTACGGTGGTGATGACACTTGATCGTGCTGTACAACCTGATTGCTGTACCGAGGACTGTGCAGGGTACGGAAGGTTTGACGCTTTCGCTGATTGGCCGGTGGAGTCAATCCTGCGTCTTGGCCAATCAGAGCTGAGCAGAAGCTGTGGTGACGCAGCTGCTTCACGTTGTCGGTGTTCGTTTGAGGATATTTACACGCACGCTTACACGGGGGTTTGTGCGTGTGTGAAGAGCATGGCGACGACAGGACTCAGAAGGTACGCTCAGAAACGTGCAGGTCAGTGTACTCGCAGACAGGTGTACCCTTTTGGTACACCTCATAGTGTTCTCGCACGGTCGAGGACGGAGGCAACTCCGCAATTTGCGCGGCTCTGAAGAAATCGGCCAGCCACACCCTCGGCGGGCGTTGACCATGATGGCAAGGGAGTACGGAAGAATTGCGTACGAGGACTCGGACCCCGGAACGCCTGGCCGGGCGAGGCCCCGACTCGAACTTCGCCGCCGGGCGGTCAAGAGTCAAGACCTACTAACTGTAGGCTACCACACCTACCTTGCATGGGCCCATGCCGCATGGACCGATGGTACTATACGGATTCGACTCGCTGCCGATTAGCCGCCCGCACTCCATCATCATGGTCTCCATGGGACCATGGCACTCAGCAATGCCCAACCCATCACATACTATAGCATGTTGTTTCTCTGATTTCAATGTAGGTAGCTGCGAACTTGAAGCTGCATGCGTTAAAGGGTTTAGCCTCGTTATAAAATCAAAACTATCCTACTATTATACTATCAACCGCGCATTGGACCTCGCATAAATGAGACGTGCAAATTACACCGGTTGTGAATTATTGAATGATATCCATATTGATGCTTTGGACCCGCCATCATGCATTCGATCTTGGTTCACCTTTGCAAACCCCCGAAGGACGTTGAGACGCTCTTGATAAGTGTTGAAAAGAAGGTTCTTTCTTTGTATTTTAATCATCTTCGAATGTGACGTGAAAGTGACAAACATTTTATCCAACTAGTGATCAATATATGATGATTTTTTGCCAGGGATCGATGGACCGTGGGTATTAAAAAGACTTCAATAGTTCATTGCTAGCATCTGTTTCATCCACATGGGATCCACATGTGCTCACTATCATACCGTCAATTACCCTGCTGCATTGACGACTTCGGGCAAGAATAGCTTTACAATAAATATAGTCGGGGCGCTAAGGCGGCTACAATCATCATTCGTCACTTGACTCAAGGAATCGGGTCCATGAGAAGAGAGCAAACTAGAAAAGGAAACATGCAAATGAGGCGCAATCGAGACAAATATATTATGGCAACTAGACATATTATCCTATTATCCCTTTGGGTTCAAGGGGGTTCGAAGGTTCAAGAGACAAGTGTCTGAAGACCAGTGGAGTGCCACTGAGGGCGTTCCATCCTCTGAGAGCTGTCTTCAGGCACTCACAATCATTTGAGGGTAAAGTATAAAATAGGAGTTGTTGGCGTCCTCTGCAGTAAAAAGTCCAGAAAATCAAAATACAGATCTGACAATCATGTGTACATAATTGGTACGTGTACATAATTGGTAGGTCATGTACAGATTTGAGTACACATGTCGAAACTAGGAATGACCAAACGCAGATTTGTCAAAGTCCCGTGACGTTTTCTACACCGACCGTGACACCGTCTCAGATACGTTTCCGTTACAAGGCGACCAGTCTACTTTTCATACGACCAGTATTAACACTACAGCGGCCGCTTAGTCCCGGGCCCGGGCCCGCCGTCGGCGTCGGGACGGTGCTGGGAGACTGGCACCGCCCGCTCAGCTCCCGGCTGTAAGAATAACGGCAAGTCGGTCCCCATCACCGGGTGGGGTATGGTACCACGGTCGCCCAAGTCCGCCATTTTGTACCTGAACGGCGAGTTTGAAAAACGGTATCGAAGTCGGAGGAACATCGAGTTATTACTGACCACATATATCCTGTAACAATGCACGTGTTGCGGTGACGTGTTGTCAGTACATCCAATTGTTGCTTCGTGGTACGGAATTGACCGGATTCAGTGACTCGAATGAATGTGAAACTGACACACTTTCATGCTATATTGTGACCCGTAAGTTGTAACGCCTCGGCGGCCACTTGCCCGTATGCCCGCATTTCGGGTCGCTAAATCTGGTCCCACGTGATCAATTTCCCGGCGACACGAGGATATGTGCTGGGAAAGAAGGCACTGTGGGTTAGAGTCTTGGACGCCCTTAATCGGTGACGCCCTTATCGGGCGTGTGACCAAGTTCCAACATTCCGAGCTACCGGGGCACATAAACCAAAACACCTAACCAAGATTATCACGCGCTCGCACTGGCCAAGTGGCCAACCCACCCTAACGGTTAGCTAGGTTCCCTAACCACTTACCTACTCCACCCGTCTCCCGGGCGCACAAGAGTTGCCAGCTGATGGTGGTTAATGGTCTAGCGGTAAGACCGAGGGACTCGGCGAACATCGACTCTCGATAGATCGCGGGTTCAAATCCTGCCAGGCTGCGACTGAACGCATGTGCATGAGTTTGCATTTATTTTCGGGCGATCTGCTGATGACTTCTCATGGAGCCTCCTCCGGGCGAAAAGGGTTGCTAGATTGCTACAGCACTCCTCGACTGTTGAACCCTTTCTTTTTGACAGGTTGAGTCCCTATAGTACAAACTGTTCGGATCGGGTATGCAGGGCCTACTGCAGATGATCGTTCTGAGTGAAGTCTCTCCATTACCGAGTCCATCTCTCTACGGGGAACCTACCGCATGGTCCCAGTGAGTCTGGTACGTGACGATGACGATACAAGTAGGTACCTGACCCGATGCTAGGCGGTGTTAGGTAGCTATTGAGGGAGCTTGCGTTGGCATGCGCAAAATCGGACAAAACCTGTTGCAACACATTGTATGAATAGCGTCGAGTCATATAGTAGGATAGTAGGCTTCGGAGTGGTGCTCGAGGGCCTGCCTGAGAGAAGATCATTCTGCAACTAGTTGCACCATTGGGAGGTCCTAAACCCTGTGGCTTCGATTCGTACCACCTGTCGAGCCTTGCGCCGTGCGTCCACGAGTCAAGTTAGTTTCGCCGCCAAAATCATAAGTCGATAAGTCACTTCGTAAAAGGAGTTCCTAAGTCGCTTCGCAAGCTCCGACTTGAAAGTTTTAAAAGGAGCAATTTGCCCATCATATGCAGTGCACAGGCTAGGGGATCTTTCTAATAGACTTGAAGGTGGTTTGCGAGGGCCCAACCGAGCAAATCTGTAGAAGTGTGGAATTCGTCCGATGTGTGCCCACTACGGCGCCTGTGTGTCAGATTACGGGCAACAGCTCGGCTCTCCTTTCATGGAGTGGTCCGAAATCAGCTTGATAGAGATGCGTAGATCGTGGTGGCACGTGTGTAAACTGGTTTCCCTAAATGAGTCAACAGTAACACCGGCCGCCGGGACGAATCGGAACAGTTCTAACAAATCTGCCAGCTGGTTTAACAGATTGGACGCCCACTGCTAAGAGTGTAAAGAGCCTGTGCTTCGGAGAAGAGTATTCGCTCAAAAGCTGTGCTTGCTCCTGAGCTTTTGTCGCTCACCTCGCTGACTTAGTCAGCCTCGGAAGCACCTAGAAAGCCTCGGTTTGACTTTAGTGATGGATACTCCCACACTCGTGTGCCACAATCTTTAGAAATTGGGACCGCTCAAAATGGTCTGAGAATCTCTGAGGTGATTACGAAGCATGCAACAATGCAAGCACCCTTAATCTGGATCATGCAAAAAGTCGGTTGATTTACAGCGGTTACTTCCGATCAATGTGGAATGTTGATTGATTGATTGACAGCGGAAGCGGGGCCCTCAATGCAAAGGGAAAGAACTCATGGTGCGTGGATGCGTGGATAGATCAACAGAAACATCATAGAGGCTCCGGGCCTGCGCAAAGCTTGTAATCTTGCCGTCGGAGGCTATTCGCTTTTCGTTTCAAGTTTGGTATCTGACAGTGCAGGCTGTAGGGGACGTGGGGGGGACGTTTGTTAGGAATCGTTGAGTGACAATGTCGCGGTCATAATAGCTTCTTCGACGGGCCCGCTTGCACCAGAACAGAGAGTTGAAGAGTATTGTACAACGCCACACACTGAGAACGGCCATGCTTCCAAGCCTGTGGCACGTTGAACCGTACGACACGAACCGTGCCATCACGTTGAGTCTATGATTAAATGTATCCTTGAGCAGTTGAAAAATCTACACCTTTTTGCCCAGTGTCCGTAGCATGGCCATGCATGACCATCGGGGGACCATCGACTGAGGGCTCCTCGTGATCTGGGCCTTTCGAAGCTAGCTAGAGTGCACGATCTTCCATTGGCTCGCATTCAGTCAAGTATGACCGATGTCGACGCATCCGCTATGCACAGCTCTCCATTATGCAGTGCTCGATCCTGCTTGATGCACAAGACTTAATTCAATCAGATCTAGCTACATAATCAGGCCGCCTGCGCGCATCGATCACGGATGAGTCGATGCACGATGTCTAGTCCACGTACCCTAGGCCAACAATTGGATTCATGGCGACCTACTGGCCATGGCATGCATGAGTTCAATTGCTATGATCGAAACCGACATCATAGGTAGTATAGATTTCAAACATGCATAGTAAGTTGCTGATCAATATGTTGACCGTGTAGCTATAACTGTGTATTTTCGTACGTCAATTCGGAACCGGCTCAGATTGCACAGTGACATGTTGAATTGAAAATTGCATATAAAGTCGCGTCCGCCTGGTCACGAGCACATGAATTGCAGCAGGGCCGCCACGACCAGCCCACGGTCGTCCTGCAGGCAACTTCTCATTCAATGTCATTTGTACCATTCCCGGCTCCCTTATGATTATCATGACTCTCATTGACTGCTTTTGTCACATGTACATTGAAGTGAAACCTTGCTAAGAGTCGGCACTTAGGCAAGCGACTGCGCTTCATCCGACCACAGCATGGGTCAATGGCTTGGCCGCCACTTTTGCAGGAAGTATAACTATTGAACAATCAACTTCGAAATGTAGCTTCTGGGTTTGTAGTCTCCTCGTCCAAACAACCGTTCTTCTCAGAAGACCCTTCATAAACTTACGTAAGTGATCTATGATAACGCTCTTAGGCATTAGTAGACGTAGGTTCCGGCATGCTATTAATTTGACCACCGGAACCAGCCAGAATCCGCAAGATAAATTCAAGGGTCATTGTGAATGCCTGGAGTAGCATGGGCTGGCGGCGTGGGGATTTCATCTGGAAGATAAGGGGGCGACAAAGGAGGCGGGGAGATTGGGCTAAACAGCTCCCAGTCCTCGTCGGTATTCGGGCTTGCCCCTGGGGGGGGTACCTTCATGGAAGCCAAGAGCAACGTCAGAATTCAGCTTTATGGCGTGCTAAAGACGACAGGATGGCATTCATCGTTGTGCCCAAAATCGAAAAACATGACTCTTCAGAATAGGACAGGGGTGTCCTCGTGGTCGAGCGGGTCAGGCGGCCTCGATCTTTCTGAATGTCAGAAACGTTCGGAGGGGCTTATAGAGGCTCGTTAGTTCCCGTTCTCAGAGTCTCCTCCCCTTCTTGTACAGAGCTTTGGCAGGTAAAGAGACATCAGAGGGTCAACAGAAGAAAGTTGAACGATCTGGAGTAGATCCACTTGCTTCCAGGACGTACTAAGAAAGGTGCCCTCGTTGACATGCCTCATAATGCGGGACGACCCACAGGCAGACACAAAAAAAGAAGGAAACGAAGTGTGCGGCTTTGGACCGCCTTGCTGACCATGCCAACACTGCTCGGGCTTGTAGCAGGTTGGAGTGAAAACCGTAACTCTTGCAACGTGTTCGTAGGCAAGATCAATCGAAACGGCCAGAAAGGCTCGGATCTGACCCGCCACAAAACGACCTCACCCAAAAGCTGCGCAGGCCGTCTTCGAATTCTCAGAAAAATCTTACGGCTCTTCTACCGCCTGTGATTCAGGAGCTCCGTGATTATCTCTCTCTAGTTGAGAGTTTGGTTGCTTGCTGACTTGTCATCCGCGAGGGAATGGATTTGTTAGACCGTCTGAGAGCTACATCAAACACTGAAAACGTTGATTGCGAGGGATTCGAGTTGCAGGGTCTGTCGAACGAAGCCCCAAGCCGCTAACACACAAGACAAACTTATCATCCAAGGAAGTAGTCAACTTCAGCCGTAAGTCATTTTCTAACCAAAATGAGGCAGCAACTCTCCAACAGGATTACTTCGACTTCATTAGCCACTGGACTCGATCTCCGCTTCGCTTCTTTGCACTTCTCCTCGGCTTTTCGAACTCACCGTTAAGTCCGCAGGAGAGAGCGGCAGCGGGTCTTCCTTGAAGTAACGGTGCTCGAGCGCCTCCCGTGCCGTCAAGCGACTCGCAGGATCATACCTGTAAGTAGAATGGGGGCCTTTTCAGATACCAGCCAAGGTAATCGCAGGATCATACCTGTAACTAGGATGAGGGCCGTTTCAGGAGCCAGCCAAGGAAAGCGAAGATGACACTTGCCAGGATGCTGGTCTTTTTGAGGACAAGAACGTTCCGGCGACCAATGCACTGCTGATGGGGCTAAGTCGGTCGCTGGAGGCGACCAATGCACTGCTGATGGGGCTAAGTCGGCCGCTCGAGGCAGACTCCGGAGGTTACATGAGCCGTCTAATGACGTTTCAACACAGAAATTTGTACAGCACGAATGTGGCCAAGCGTTCGCCGCTCTCTTTGATCGCTCGACAGGGAGAGACGAACCGCCCAGCCAACATCGCCTCTCGTCAACCGCTCCCCTCCGCAGCGACTTGGGAGGGTCGTGATTGTGAGCATTGTTAGTTACTCAGAGAGTAAGAATGGGGTTCAGAAATCACTAGGCCTGCTTCATCTGTACAATATCAGGATCTCAAACGACCGAAAAGCGCTCGTGTCCTGGAAGACAACACAAGGACAGTGATGCCTTCTCGATTAAGCGAAGACGGAAAGTGAGCATGCTGCTCTGGAGTTTCGATCCGACCAACACGCTACTTTGTGAGTTTGCACTTTCACGAGCGTTCTCCTTGAAGAATGTGGGGCTATGAAGCGAACACAGGTCTCAAAACGCGCTACAAAAGGGCACGATCCGCTGTGTCACATGACAGCCTGAGCACAACAGATGCGCAGAACATGCCTATCGTTTGACCCCCAAAAATGTACGAGACCCCCAGATGAAGCTTGCCTCCTCACCAATACGATGGATGTCAAGGAGCGCTCCGCTTAAATGTGGCTCATATTGCTACCACAAAAGAGACTAGAAAGGCATTAGCTTTGCTTTTCTCCAGCAGCACCTTCACTTTCTCTTCGCTGCAGAAAGACGACAGTAAGAAACCCCCATCACCAGTTCCGCATGCTCGCTCACAAGAATCCCAGAAACAGACCCCCAAACTAGTTCCGCAGTTCCACCCACAAATGAACCTAGAGAAAGTTTCCCTAAACAGTTCTGCGTACCCCCGCCCACCAAGAGGATCAGAAAATGAACCCTCACCGTATCAGCCCGTCCAGCAACTCAATCGCGCCGGGGGATCCCCCCGGGACCAGCCCCGGCCACGACACCCTCTCGCAGGGCGCAAAGAGGATCTTTCCGTAGTCGGGGAGCGCGCTGACGCCGGGCCACGTGGCATCATCTGCCGTCCCGAGCGTGCGGATCACGCGGTTCAGCTGGTCGATGTCGTGGTCCCCGGGAAAAAGGGGTTTGCCGGTGAGCAGCTCTGCGAAGATGCATCCAGCGGCCCACATGTCGACGGCGGGGCCGTAGCGGCAGGCGCCGTAAAGAAGCTCGGGGGCGCGGTACCACCTGCAAAGCAGTACGGGTTTAAAATATTCTGGAAGAGGATAAGCATTACGCCTCTTTTATGGACTTGAAAGGTTGACGTTGTAGCCGCATGCAAACTGTAGAGAGATCTCATGAAATTGCCTGAATGCAGATGGGTTCGGGAATGGGGTTATGGTAGCCACTGTGACGGCAGGAGCCTTAAAGACGCTCCGAGGCGCAGTACGACCTAGAGGGTATCATTGGAGATGGAAGACTGGAACAGTTTGATCTGGGAAAGAACGACACGCGTTCTGCTTTCCAGGGTGTCATGCATTTCGTAGCGGGTACGACCTGCCGGACTCTGATAGGTTTGGGAAATGGTTGGGGGTGAGGTCAAGATTCACCAGCGGCATCCCAGGAAAGAAGCTCCAGGGCGCGGTTCCAACTGGCAGAATGTTGAAGACTTTTGGGACACCTGAGCAAGATACGAACTTGAATCCTTCTCAAGGATTCTTTGAGTTGAAGTCTTAGCAGCAGTCAAGTCCATAGAGGAGAATCGAGGAAGAGCAAACTGCTAGACTTCTGGTGGGTTTGAAAAAGACTTAAGGTGAGGTCAAGAGTTGGAAGGCATCTTAGAAAAATGTCAATCGAGTCCCTCTCAAGATTTTCTGATGGTAACGGCAGTCAAAAGGAGGAAAATCGAGGAGTTCGAATTTCCGGAATTCGGTGGATTGGGAAAGGGTCGCAAGCTAGCATGCGGCCACCGGCTTCAGCTCAATAATTCTGGGGGTCGGGGAGACACGCTTCAGGGGTCGACTTTCGGGTCAACTTCCGTCGAATTCTGGGAGGGTAATCTCTTGGGGATCCCGGATGCTCCGCTTCCAGGACGGGGGTAATGTCTGAAGTTAAAGCTTGTAGAAGGGGCAGGGTACTGGTGGTCAATGTGGAACTTGAGAAGAAAAGGCGGCCAGATGCGGCCAGCATGACGTCAGCGGATTTGGAGAGACATCAGCGGCTCAGCGGCTTACCGGGTGGCGACGGTGTGCGTGTAGAGCCGATCGTCGTCTGCCACGTACTCACGGGCCAATCCGAAATCGGCGACCTTGAGCGTTCCGTCGGAAGCAATCAGAAGATTGGCCGGCTTCAGGTCCTGCCACAATCGAGATGATCTTGTCACGGAGTGAAGGTAATCAAAAGGTCGGCCGATTTTAGATCCTGTGAACGTAAGCAGAAGACTTGCAACGCCCAAATAGGAGTGTATGGACCTTGGGGGTTCCGTCGGAGGCAAGCAGAAGGTTTGTTGGCCTCAGGTCCTGCAACGTTCAGACAGACAGTTGTGGAGCGAATGGCCAGAAGAAAGGAGAGTGCTATTCTCCTTCGAGTCGTGTTGCATGCGATTGAAAGGTTAGCCGCATTCAGATCCTGCATAAAAGAGAGCAACTTCACAACTACGAACGTCAGAAAAACTGTACGGGCCGACCAAACTTGGCGACCTTAAAGCTCCGTCGGAGGCGATCAAAAGCTTGGCCGGCTTCAAGTCCTGCAAGAACTGAGAAACCCGGATCTGCACGGTGAACGGTCGGAAAAAAAAGCATCGGAGACTTGGTGTCTCCCGTTGAAGGCCTTCAGAAGGTCGGTGACTTTCAGACACTGCCGGGAAGAAGATAGTCGGCAACAATGAACGGCTAAAGACGAGCATACAAACCGTGAAAGTTTCGTGAAAGGTAATTACACAAATGGCCCGCTTCAGGTTCTGCAAAAGGTGAGAAAGAAACTGCAGTGGGGGGACGACCAACGGAGAGTGTTTGGAGAATCGTCGACGGCACAACTAAGAGGTTGGCCGGTTTCAGATCCGGCGAATATAAGGAGAAGCTTTGTGACGCCAGAAAGAGTCGTAACAATGATAAGCCGATACGAAAAAGCGCGATTTTGAAAATCGTTTTGCATGCGACTGAAAAATTGCCCGCATACATCGACCTTAGTGTTCAGTTGAGGCGTCAGGAAGGCAGATAGTTTCACATCTTTCAGAACCCAAAAGGAAGCCAGAAACTAAACCATAACCTTAAGAGGTCAACGCACTTGCTCCGACTCATAATCAATGAATCCCCGTTCACTTGATCAAACGAGCGCCGCCAGAGAGACTGATCGACACGATTGCCCTTGTTACCATTGAAAACGAAAACTAGTCTAAAGAACGAAAGACTTGCTAGGCAGATGACCGCTCTTCCAGGAAAAATGGCGACAGAGACGGGCTACATACTTGCTGACAGGTAAACACAGCAAAGTCGTGCGTTTCTTTTTAAGCTTAAACACCCTACACCTGAATCCTAGAAACACAGTCATTCGATATGGAAAGGAGAAAGCGCTGAGGCTCACTCTGTGCATAATCCCTGCAGAATGGCATGCCGCGATGCCTCTCAGGAGCTGGATGAACCAGCCTTTGACGGCGGCCTCGTCTAAGGGCGCTTCCGAGTTGCGCAGCAGTTGGGCAAGGTCCGCGGGGCAGAACTCGAAGATGAGGATGAGCGCTGAGCCCATCTTGTAGTGGTCCAACAATTTCACCTGTCAGAGAAGAGCATACGCAACTGTTCCTTTGCCTGGCGTATAAAAGGCGAGTCTGAACGTCGTGTACTTGGCTTTTCAGCGTGGTCTGTACGGCTGGCTTTCCAGGCACGAAGATGGAGGGAATCACATCTTGATGTTGCTGTTTTTGCAGGACAAACGATGCAAAAGTTTCTTATGTCAGCAGCAGGTCGAACTTTAGAATCAATGGAGGCCGGGCAGTGCAGTGGGTTGATGCAAAGTGTTGCGCTTCTAGGCGTGGGAGCTTTCAGCTTGCTTTCAAAACACAGACCTTGATGCGAAAGCTTTCCGCCAGCCTGCGTAAACTATCTACTGAAATGGAAGCAGCCCCCTAAAGAGCACGTCCGTATGATCAGGAAAGCTCCAAAAGCTGCCCAAAACTTGTCTTCGTACGCTATTCCAAAGAACGGCGAGGCTCAGATCGGCCCTGACAAGCTTCAGAGAAAGCAGAGTCTAAACACGCATTGCAGGAACCTCAAATCAACCCCATGATAGAGGTTGAAAAGTCCACCCAAGTTCTCAGCGTGCTTGGATTGTCCACCAATTCTCAAACACAAGAAACGTCATGACCAGCCAACATCTAAGTTGAGTGCATCCAGTACCAGCCATTAGGGCGCTTGAACGGGCTGTGGTTCTGCTCAAAATCCCAAACCCACATTGAAACCCAACCCAAAACTCTTTACTCACCACATTAGGGTGGTCCACTCGTTCCAGGGCATGCACCTCCCTCATCAAGTTCTCAACTTGGCCCATAACCAGCCTCCGCTTGAAGCACTTTTTGAGCGCCACAATCGCCCCATCTTCTTTCCGCTTTGCCTTGTACACGGCGCCGAACGTCCCCTCGCCGATCCGCTCCGAAACCTCGTACTTTTCGTGACACGCGTACCGCTGACTGTCGGGCCAGTCGGACAAGTCGATCGGGACGTCTCGCCACCAGTCGGCGTCTCTTATGTCCACGCTCTTATGCACGTCCCTTTGGCTCTTATGCACGACTCTCCCTGAGCAGCCACTTTCGAATGCACCCTCCCCCTCCCCCCCTTCTTCCAAGCTGTCCTCCAAACCCCCATTTGCACCATTCGCAATGCCTCCCCCAAACCACCTGTCCTCCACATTCTGATGACCACACCCAGCAGTGATGTCATCCTCGACCCCTGGCCCCACTCTCCTGAAGAGACGCTGCGCATCCCCTCGCTCGCTCTCGCCCTCGTCTGAGTCGTCGCAACATGCCTCCCAGTCTAGATCCACATTGAGCCCAGGACCCTGGCTGTCAATAAATGCTATGTCAAGCGAACTAGATTCACTAGAAACTCCGCAATCAAGCGCCGTTTCGGGCACCCAAGGCACCGCCAATGATGCCTTCTGCCTCCCAGACTGCTCTGTCAGACCCTCGTAAGGCTTCTCTGCATGCAATTCGCCAATTCTAGGTCTGCTTGGGCCATCATCACTCATTTGGGAGTCGCTTGTGTGCAATGGCTCTTTTAAGGGTGTGGTCTCAGCTCTGCAGGACAGCTTCTCCTCAAACACTGAGCTTTGAGAAGGGGGGCTCCTTTCTACTGCTTCTGAAACTGGCGGCCAATTGTCCATTTCTGTTGGATAGGCTGAATCAACGAACCGGTCCTCCCAGCCCTCCCGTACATCAGCGTTCATTTGCTTCACTGTTTACAACATGTACACATCTACCAGCTTACGTGTATTGTACAACAAGGACCAAAAAGCTGGGAAAGCTAACGAAGGGTTCTAGAAAATGTAGGGTTCTCCAATGCAGGAGCTTACGGCCTGATTGAAAGACTAGTGGTTGCACTGACCCGCTGAAAACCTCTGGCTATGGCTAGGGTTCCCAGGGAGACCTTATATCGAACCAGCTCTTTGCTAAGGTTAGCTGGTGATTCTCAAAGCTCCAAGGTCCACAAGGCCCGAAAACTGCCAGCCTGCACCCTAGAGTCAGCAACCAGCACAGAGCCGCAAAGAGCGGCAGCGAGGAAAACCCTATGAGGAGCACTTTCATGAGAACCTGCATGGTGGCTTTTCAAGAATTTTGAGTCCCCAGCAACAACAGAAATGCGCCAATTCAGCGCTCCAAGGCTGCCATTCGCAGCTGATTATAGGCTACCAGATCAGCTTCAAGAAGACCATCCTGTATGGCAAATAGAGCAAAGGTGCCGTGGAAAGAGGCGCAATTGAACAGGCTACGGTAGCATGGGGTGCCATATGGAGCTTCCCAAAACTTCCTCAGGAAAGGCTGCCTCAGCCTGCAACTTGCAAGTTGAACTTGAAGAATTTCAAGAAGCACGGAGAATTCAAGCAGACTGCG
>DF237109.1:129989-166667 GCA_000708835.1 Klebsormidium nitens | reverse complement strand
GATTGCTTCAAAGCCTCAAAACCCTCTCATTGTCGATCACTGTAAAACGCAAATGATGACGTCATATCCGGAAATTTCGGAAACCCCAAAACCCTAACGTCTAGATTTCGCGATTTTTGCAGATTTTGAAAGCCAATAAAGAGTGTGATCGGGGTGTGATCCCAATTATGGAGATATGTCGAATTAAGATATTTCACAGCAAGTGATGTCTATAGACCCGACCAAAATTTAATTGCGGCTCGGGAATTGGAAATCTACGATTTGATATTTTTGTTTGTACATGTGGAACTTCCACGTACATACATGATATTGGAAATTCGCGAATCAACAATTTAGCGGGCTGCGCTTGTGTGTAGGCATTAATTGAAATGATGCATGCACTTGCATGTAAATATATTGACGGTACCGTACTACGTAGTACCTAGTTGATTCAACTATAGGAGCTATAAGGCTTAGTGCATGTGCTCTTCCGAGCTACATTCGTCGACTTAGCCGACCACGGCTCCGAACCGACGTTAAATCAACTAAATCTAAATCTAAATCTATATACGGTATACATATAATGCATGTGCATGTTTTGGTCGGATATACTAAGTAGCTTGTGACAGTACATGCTCAGCCTAGCAGGCTAGCGCGCGCGCTTGCAAGCTATGTTTACGTATTATAAGCGGCGCGCAATCAAGTAAATTTGCTGCAAGCACGTACAGCATATATCATTGCAGTCACGTACTATGTTCGCGAGCGATATACCTATTGCGATATATAACATACAATTAGGATACATGTGTATTTTGTACTCCTAATCGATAGCTATATAGTGAGTCGGCCGCCATATATATATGCATGCACTATGCATTTGATGCATGGTACGTAATTGCGCAGGTGGATCATACAGTCGATTGGCATCGATCATTCATTAAATATATATTATTGCGCGGCAACATCGATGACTCTGAATACATTTTGTAGCTATCGATCAATGATTCCAACTCGAACCTTCTGCAAATGTAATGAGTATCAGTCGGAGAGCAGTTGACGACTCCAATTGGCCCATCTACTGTGCATGCAAGTACTTTGGAAGAATTGCCAGTGGGACATGTTGGACGTACACTTCCACGTACGTGACTGCCATAATAACAGACCTACCATGCCAACGGGTCCACATTACTCGAATGCATGGGCTTTAGGAGCGATACTCATCTGAAATTCGCTTAAAGATTCCCCTTTGCCCATTATACCCATGTGGATGATGTGGGGTTGTTGCGCATCCACGATCGGAACTGTGGATGAGGGTGCAGCGATGCTATTGCTTCCGGCCTTTAACTTGGAAAGAAGCTGTTCCCTTGGACGCCTTTTTCCTATCCGCTTTCTTTGATGGGCCATCTTTTCCTTGTGGGAGCCTCCGCTTTTCCCTTACTTTGACGGAGCCTCCCTTCGGAGATGCTGCACTTGTCGGCGTCCATACCTTCGCTTTCCTAGCTGCGACAGCTGGTCGTTTTCCTGCCCGTTTACGGTTCTCCGGCTGCCCCTCCGCACCAGACGGCGTCTTCTTCCCTTTTGTCGCCCCGGCTTGCTTACTCCCTTTTCCTCGAGGCCCTGCCACCTCCGCCCTGCCTCCCCCTTTCCCTGGTTTCCCGTCTGCCTTCTTCGCGTACGCCCCCTCCCACGACGCACGCCCCTTGGGGTGCGTGCCTCCTTGCGGTGCTGCCGCTCGCTGCGGCTGCGGCCTGGCGCTCGCCGATCGTGCTTTCCCCGAGCTGGTCGTCAGCTTGGTGCGCGCCTTGAGCTTGGCCCCCGGTCGCGTCAGCCGCAGCGGCCGGTCGCGCACTGTGATGCTGCTGGCGATGGCCACCTTCGAGGCAGCCTGCAGGAGAGGAGCCGCAGGGATTGAGCACCTGCGGCTGATACTCCTAAATGCAAGGAGAACAAAGCAGTCTGCAATCCAAGGCGTCGTTGACGAACAATACTTATCTCTTTTTGAACATCACAACTCCTCGCGTCCTTTTTGAACACGGGGTGTTTTGCCTAGTAGCTCTCATGACTTTCCGCGAGAAACCAACTGGTGTGTCCATCCCGAGATCGCGTCTCCTGTTCACCAAGTATATGTTTTCACTCTCGCTAGGAAGGCGCGCTGGCAGTCGGGTAACTGACCCTGGACTTGAACATGACGTAGGCAATCCCCTTGCCCAGCCCAGTGGCCTTGTCCCGCACCACGCGCACCGCCTCCAGCGCGCCCTGTAGCTCGCTCGGCGCGCCCGCCCCGGAGAAGGCCGCAATCACCTCCTCGTCCTGGCGCATGGTGGGCAGCACACGAGTAAGGGGTCGGTACAGTGGTCGTATGCGGGCATGTGCTCTAAAAGTGAAGAAACCCATCGAAGTCCCCACTATCAAGGAGATGCAGGCCTTCAGCCTGGCACGGTCATGGTCAAAGGGCACCCAGATGGCAGGCGAGACAAATATGCCAGTGTCAAGTTGTGGCAAAAGACGCGTGCGCCATGGCCTGAGTTTGGCCGGCGGCCACAGCAATGCGGGCGGGGCAGCTGGGTGTGTCACCTTGACATCAAAGGGCAGGTTGCCCACAAACACGGACAGCAGGCGGTCGTACTCCACAGATGGGGCAGCGCCCTCCGCCCGGCGCACTGGAGCAGCAACGTCCACGCGCAGGTGGCGGCCCAGGTACTGCAGGACGAGGGCAGCAAGATAAGACAGCAAGGTGGAGCGGGCAGCACAGGAGCTGCGCACGGCTTCGCCTAGGCTACGCAACGAGAAGCAGCTGTGAGTCTTTTCAAACGACTCAAGGTCTGTTCCACCAGCTCAATGGCAAGCTCGGGGAAGTAGCCATAGCAAGCATGAGGATAGCCACCTCGTCCTGCACGTCCTGCGCCAGTGCACCCGTGCGCCACGCCTCACCTCCTTCATGTTGTGCGCCAGTGCCTTCCGAGAGGTCTCCTCATCCTCAAAGACGACGTAGGCGTTCACACTGCAAAGCTGGGCGTTGAAGTCAGTACAGACGCCTTACACAGACCTTCGACAAAGGCTATGTGGGCCAGAGGCCCAAGCTCCTGGCCTCTTGCTGGCGGCGTACGGCCAGCGGCCCCCTCCCCGTGACGCGCTTCTCACCTGTCCTTCACGTCGCTGACCTGGCCCGTCAGCACGGCCGCCTTGCGGGGCAGCTTGCTCTGCACACCACACAGCGTGTCAGCACTGGTGGCCCAAGGAGCAAGCTGACCTCGAGTTGGATAGTCTGCAACAGACTGCCCGATGCAGTCCCCAACTCCTGGATGCGATTACGTGCAAGAGGTGGGCAAGCAAGTTGATCTCCTCACACTTGGACAATTGCCAGAGAATAGAGTTGCCGAGTTGAAGGGGCACCTGGTCATGTGACTCAAGCCACCTCTTTCCAACTAAGCATTGATGCAATCCAGGCTTTCAATGTAATTCTCGGATTACATGGAGCAGGAGCATCGGCGCCGGCCTGGAAGAAAGCCCAGCGGCCCTGCGTTTTTGTTTCCTGTCTGCCTCACCTCCTGAAGCGCCAACGAGCGCAGGCGCACCGACTCAACCGGCCCATACTGCGCAAACTCCTTCTTGAGCTCCTTCTTCTTGACCGACGCCGGCAGGTTGCCCACAAAGACCGTGCGCGGCAGCTTGTCCTTCTCGCTGCGCTTGCGCCGCTTGGCCGCCTGCCGCTTCTCCACCGCTGCCTCGCCCCGCACATCGTCATCGCTGTCGCCGGACGGCCTGGCCTTCTTCTTCTTGGTCACCTGCAGAAAAAACAGACCAAGTGAGACGCGGATTCATCGGTTCATCTGTGATGGAAACATTGGCCTCAGCCTTCAGTTATCACTGTCTAATGTAAGCACTCTCCACAAGACCTTCAGCAGCATCTGTCAACTGGATCTGGATTGGGCAGACAAGTTGCAGTCTGGGCAAGCTCTGCTGTGTCTCACCGGTGCGTCCGGTGCGTCCTCCTGCTCCCCTGCGTGCCTGGCGGGCGCCTCCTCCCCCTCGTCCCCCCGGCCCCGCTTGCGCCGCACCTGCTCCGCCCTCTGTCGCAGTGCCAACCGCTCCAGCGCCTCCTCATGCCCCAGCTCGCTGCCGTTTGCTGCCACCACTTGCTGTGCCTCTTTCGGTTCGCTCTTCAGCACTCCCCCTCTCTGGCTTGCAAGCAACGTGGCGCCACTTTGAAGGGGCCCCTGTCGCTTCCCTGCACGGCGTTCCGCCTTCCCCTGCTTTGCCCGATGCTCTCCTTCCGCTTGTCCCTTGTCCGCTCGGCTCACCACCCCTGCATCAGGCTGTTTCTCCTGGTGCAGGTGCGGTCCTTGTTCCCCTGGAAAAGATGCATTTTCGGTGCCCCTCTTTGCCTTCTTAGCTGCTTGATGACCAGCATGGGTGGCAGCTACTACATCCTTCTCTGCCTCAGAAGCTCGGCCAGCACCTCGCTTCTTCTTTCTGTCCGCTTGCTCATCGACCTGCTCCATTGACTTAGTCTCTGCAGCTGACTTACTTGTATCAAACTCTGTGCGTTGAACTTTTTGCATCTTATTTTGCATTGCATCTTGCCTCTTCATTTTCTTTGGGTGCTCCTCCTCCCCCTTCCCACCAGCACCACCCTCAGTCGGGGCCATTCGCGGAAGCACTCCATCGCTATCTCCGCTTTGCGCACTCCCATGCTCGTCCGCCCTCCTGCGAAATGCATTGGACGAGCTGAAAAGCCCCTTGCTGTGTTCTGGCCCTCCAAAAAGGTTCCCAAAGAGCGAAGTCATTGCAGTCGCACTAAGTAGTAGAGATGTCAATTGACTCAAAGGGAATCCGCGTGGACGCCCGCACACTCGAAGGTGTGCTCCCTCCGATCCCAGGATCTTTACAACAGCTCAATGCTCATTGTCACCACTCCCATCAAACTATCAACGAATAGCGGGCCATCCACCAGCAGGTCAAGCCCGACTTCTCCAACATCTTTCAAAATATAACACCGTTTCTTAAAGACATTTCTCATCATTAACTATAATACCTACTTTTGATCAGCAC
Organism: Klebsormidium nitens; assembly: GCA_000708835.1. Lineage (NCBI taxonomy): Eukaryota > Viridiplantae > Streptophyta > Klebsormidiophyceae > Klebsormidiales > Klebsormidiaceae > Klebsormidium > Klebsormidium nitens. The sequence goes on along the minus strand of DF237109.1, from coordinate 161,636 downwards.
AGCTACGGAAGGATCGTCTGGAGAAAAGGAAGACACCATGCTCTGCAACCGCCTGCAAATTGCAATGCATTGGATTTCAAACTTGTAACTTTCAATGAAAGCTGATGTCAAGGCCGATCGGTCGGATGATACGGTAACCGTTAAACGGAGAAGGCCTTGCGGAGCCAGCGATCTTCGAGTCTGGCCCGGCCGGACTCACCCGCGGTAATGGTGGAGGCACAAGGATTAAAAATTGTTTATATACTATAAGAACTGAACGTAGCTAACCATCTCATCCGTTGTAGTCTAGTCGGTTAGGATACGCGGCTCTCACCCGCGCGACCCGGGTTCAAATCCCGGCAACGGAATTTTTTGTTCGACTCTCTCCTTCAGGTTAAATTGTTGCTGAAAAGCTCCGACTTTCTCAGGTTTCTGCTGTTTCTGTCACTTAGGTCTTTGCTTCTTCCGAGTTTCTCTGGCCTGACGGCGTGCAAGGAGATGGCGGTTGCCTTCGCCCCAGCTGCATCTGTGACGAGCTGTGGAGGAGGGTGCTTCAATGGTGGTGGTGAGCGCTCGACCTTGTCAGAGAGACACAACTGAATGATTTGTGCCTGGTCGGCCCCGGCCCTTTGTTTTGGATATGCAAGGCAAGACCCTTGAGGACCTTCGCAATGACACAGCATTCTTGGTTGCTTACGTGTTGGTAAGTCCAGCTCACATTGGCACTTCAACTGGAACTATCGTACATGTCTGACTCCCTGTCCATCCAATGCAGGTCGCACATCCGTGCCCCACCCTGCTCTTCCCTTGACGTCCCTACCGGCGACTTATGCAATTGACAAGTTTTTTGGGCAGCCATGTGGCACGAGGCTTGTCTCCAGTGCACCACTCTCTCGAGCGCCGTTTCTTTCCATTTCTGAGCATGGGCTGCGGCTGGTGCGGTCACCTGGTGGTCCCCAGCTCAGGGCATTGAAAGAGCGCTTTGCGGACCTTAACCTGGGCGGGGATGTCCCCGACGATGACATGCTGGAGGACGGCAGCTTCTTGCTGGCGCAAGACCTGGAGCGCAGGCCCGCACCCCGCGGGTTTGGGCAGGGCACGGTGTATGACACCAGCGTGGAGGATGCGCTGATGCGGGATTTGGAGGCCGGCAGAGCAGGCCTGAAGAAACCACGGCAGGCGGGTGACGCGCCAGCAGTGGCGCGGAGTGAGCCAGGCAGCGGAAGGAAGAAGAGGCCACCACTCCGTGAGTGCCCCAGGCGACTGCCGCTTGTTCTCATGGAGCACTCCCGCGTAATCTGGCTTGTGTGCTGTTCTCCGATGATCCACCATTACCAGCTTGGGTGAAGGAATTCGCTTGAATGGTTCACAACTACTACTCCGGCTTGTCATCTTGTTGAGGTGTTTAGTTGTGCAGCAAGTACACACCTGTGTTGCTGTCCAGCTGTGAACTTATCCTGCTACAATTCTGCTGTGAAAGACCGGCATTGCAAGTTATCAACAGTTGCTCTTCCCCCTCCCTAATATGAAAACATCAGAAACAGCCCACGCACATGCAATGTCTTTACTGCCCGGCTGGCGGACGCACTTTTGCATCTTGTACCACCTCCACCATCGCGCGCATCAAAGAGTCTGCACACTGGCGTGGTGGTATAGCCTTGCGCAGCAAAGGCGAGTGTGGCCACTGAGGTGGTCGCACCCTCAGGGCGGGTCTGATGCGCTGGGCTGCCATGCTGCGCGGGGTACATTGACTGCCCGTGTGTGTGGCTGTACAGCCCCCCCTGCGGCGCACTCGGGGCCCTTCCCGTGGCTGCTGCGTGGCACGCCGGAGGACAAGTACCCCCCCAACACGCCGGCGGGGGTGAAGGTGGCGGTGGGCAACCTGCCGCGCAAGAAGAAGGTGGGGCGCGACCTGCGCAAGGCCCTGGCGGCCGTCCCGGGGCTGCTCGTCATCCGACCCGCAGAGGAGGGGGACCGTGACACGCGCGATTGCACCTGCAAAGGCTCCGCCACCCTCATCTTTGAAGACCAGCAGTACGCAGCGGGGTGAGTGGGGCAAACGCAGCCGGCTCTCGTGTAGGTGATGGAGGTGGCTGAAGCTTTGGCTTTTTCAGATGAAGTAAAGCACTGTTCTCACCGGGTCTGATGGGCGTCCAAGTGTCAGGCTAACTGTGCTTGTCAATATTGTGTGGGCCACATCGAGATACTCTTTGCAACCTTGGGTGCAGCTTCTGCACGTCGTTCCAGGGACGTGCGATCCAGTTTGGCAAGATCGAGCGGCGCATCACCGCCAAGCTGGCCGACAAGCGGCAGCAGCTGCTCCTGGTGGAGGCCTCCGCTGTGAATGACGAGGACAGCGACGAGGACGAGGAAGACGATGTGGACGAGCTGATTGAGGAGGGCCGCAAGAAAGGTGAGAGACACTCTGCCCTTGACATGGCAGCTATTAGGAGGAAGAGGCAGGAACGTAGTCGAGTTGTTATTCCTGCTGTTCGAAGTAGACAGTCAAGTGGGGGCTTGTGGGCTTAATCTCTCCTGCCGTTACTTAGACAGCAACAGGACACTGAAAGTCAAGTGCCAGGATAAACCTCCAATCTAAGTAAGCAGTCCAATTGCATTTGCGTCAAGGTGGTTTGTGATTTACGAATGCTCCGTGCTAGTCCCATTCAGTCTTCAGGATATCACTTTCTTGTTATGTCGTGTGAAAAAAGGGTTTGCTCAAGTTCCGCCTGTCTTGTCAAACTGCTCCGGAGAAGCGGTTGTGAAAGTTTGTTTGTCCTGCGTGTGCTTCGAACCGGCACTGCAAAGACTCTCGGGCACTCTGGCATTTCAGTCACCATTCCGCTTGTTTCATCTATGCCAGCAGTTTGTTTGTGTTGTTGCAACAGAAAGCCGGGTGCTTTAACTACTGGTGTTACAGACAAAAGAGCTCCGCTTCTGTCGCTCTTGTCAAAGCCATGCATGCTGGACTTGCTCCGGGTCAGCCTCGACATGCGCAAAGACCGTGCTCGAGCCCGTGTCTCTTGTTCAAGGCCTCCAAGTTGGGTGCGGTAGTGATGGTCGTCCTTGGTGTCGTCCGCAGGTGCGGAGCAGCTGCAGCAGCAGCGCACTCTGGAGGAGGAGGCCGGCCGGCACGCGCTGCTCGAGGGCAGCCCCCCGCATGACGAGGCCGAGCTGCAGGCAGCCACGGTGAAATCCCCAAAGGAGGCCCCCCCCGCCCAGGCGGCACCAGACCGCTCTCCCGCGACAAACTCGGAAAGCAGACGCGTTGACCAGCTGGTGCGGGACGGGCAGGAGGCGGGGGCGGCGCAGCTACGGAAGCAGCGGCGGTCGAGAGGAGACGGGCGGCACACGTGCGCTGCTGGGGACGCAGGCAGCAGGGAAGGCGCTCCCGGCCAGCAAGGACGGCGAGGACGGGCGCTCGGCGGCCTTGAGTGGGAATGTGGCAGAGGCGGGCGGGGCGAGGGCGGGGCCGACGCTGGCGCGCGCGGTGCAGCTGGCCGCGGCGGCGGACAAGGACGCGGAGAAGGGCGAGGGCGAGAACATCGATGACCTGTTCGACGACGAGGACCTCGCCGACGCGGCACTGGACGATGATGGTGATGAAGAGGAAGGTGAGCGCATCGCAACGATCCCTGCCCTTGGAATTCTGCTCTTGAGGCGCTTCCAAGTCTGCCAGCGGCCGTGCCAGCCGGATGCCGCCAAGACCTGCCAACTCTGACTGTGTGGAGGCGAGGTCGTTCGGTCAGCGGCGGACCTTCATTCTGGGCCGAAGCGCAAGGAGAGGCATGGAAAGGTCGCTTGTCCTGCTTCGAGAGCAAGGTCTTGCTGCGGCTCCGTGCTTGCTCACCGGGCTGCCTGCCGTCGTGCCTTGCAGGTGAGTGGGACGAGGAGGCGGGGGCCGAGTGGGGCGAGGAGGACGAGGACGGGGACTGGGAGGAGGACGAGGAAGACGGGGCAGCGGAGGTGGAAATATCGGACTGCGCCCCGGGGGAGGAACTCGGTGGGTGTGCTCTCTGGAAGCCATGGAGCCCCCTTGCCTGGTCTGTTCGACGGCCTGAAGTCAGTTGTTGTCTCGGGAGTCGATGATTTTTCAGTACGCATCGAAGACCTGCCTTTCTGGATTAGATTAGCCCTCTGGTAACAGAGCACCAGGACGGGTGTGCGCCTGGGCTTGCGCCTGCGGCCTCCAATGTGATGCGCGTGTGTGGCTGTTCGTGTGCAGCGCCGCGGTCAGCGCGCGTGACCAAGCTGCTGGACGACGGCACGCTCATCGTGCGCGGCCAGGAGGTGGGCCGGGTCGACCCGCGGGCCGCGAAAGACGGACAGCTGCCCGTGCCGGTATGACATGGCACTGGATCCCTGCTTGGCACGCATTGATCGGAAATCGGCCCAAATGAAGATGTTATTGGTTTGGATTTGAGCACTCTACGGTAGTGAGGCGGACGCTGCCAGCGCATGGCCACCTCAGGGATCCTACCAGAGTACCAGTTCCCTTTCCTGTTGGGAAGATTGTCAGCAGCACGACGGAGAGCGTCATACATGTTAGCTCGCAGACAGTGCAGTTGACCCCGTGGCCGCACCTTGTGCGCAGGAGGAGGTGGCTGCCCGCATCGCAGAGGTGACGGGAGGAGCAGCGGTAGAGGTGGAGCTGGTGACAGAGTCGGCGCTCGCGCAGAAGCGCGCGTTTGAGGAGAAGCTGGTCGCGTGGCACTTCGGCCAGCTGCCCGGCTTCCAGGGCGCGGAGCGGCCCAGCCAGGACGACGTCACCGTCACGTGGGACAGTGCCAACCGGACGATGGTGCGCGGGGGCGGCTTCGACAAGGCAAAGCACAAGCGGCTGAAGAAGCTGCAGCGGGAGCCGCAGAACGTGCAGGAGCTGGTGCAAGGGAGGGGGGGGGCCGGGGCGCAGGCCGAGCGAGACACGAGCCGATCAGACATGTCGGACGAGGAAGAGGGGGCGTTCGAGTTGGACGACGAATTTGAGGAGGAGGAATGGGTCCTCGACGAGAGCGATGACGAAGGGGAGGAAGAAGCGGAAGGGGCGAGAAGCGCGCGGTCAAGTGGCGGGGACAGGGAGGGCGGCGCGGGGCCGAGTGCGAGCGTGAAGGTTCCGGTGGGCAAGCTGGACTACCGCGAGCTGCTGGCCGCGGAGAAGCGCGAGCTGGCGGCGGGCATCGCAAGGCTGAAGGCGGCGGGCAAGGCCGTGCCGGAGCCGTCCCCCGAGGTGCTGGAGCTGGTGAGCGCGCTGCTGGCCAACCCGGGCATGTTCGACGACGACGACGAGGAGGAGCAAGCCGCGCCGGCGAAGAAGGCGGGGAGCGGCAGGCCGGGGAGGGGGCCGCGGAGCGGGCAGGCGAGAGGCGGGAAGCCGGAAGGCGAGAGTCGGCAAAGAGAGGGATCGCAAAGCAGGTGAGGAGCAGGCATCCTTTGCTATCAATACGGTCAGCTTATCCCAGTCCGTCTGCCGACTTCCTTATCCATCCACTGCAAACGCACCAGGATTCAATCACCTTTAGGCTGCAAGTGTGGTCGAGTTGCAGCGTAGACCCGTAAGGAATGAGCTTAAAATGCTCAACCTATTCTCTCTGAAAGACCTACGAGAAATGGGGTCTAAGTATAGGTCGTTGTTCTGGCGATTGCCGTGCATTTTCACAATGGAGCGTTCCTCTCACGTTGTCTATATGGACTGCTTTTCAGCGACCTTATTGGCAGCCTGCCTGTTGGCTGCTCCTCAAAACGTCTTTGCTCAAGTGAAATAAACCGATCCGTAAGGCTTACTCTAATTTCAAGGGACGTCTCTGCAGGCCGGCTAATGGAGCCCCTGAAAGCAAGAAATCTCGAAACAAGCGTCCAAGCAAGCCCCAATATGGTAAACTAATAGCGAACCTCCCAAAGACTCTATAACCGGGTTGGACGCGCTTATGAAAAGGGTCCCCAGACGCGTTTGATCAAGTTAACCAGAATTACACGCGGATACGTTCAATACTACGTGCATGAGATTGAGCAGGCGAGACGTACTCGAGCATGATCAGTCATTCATGATTTGATTTGGCACTGGTCGGCTCTTGCGGCTTTATTGTACATGCAATGTGCGAGTGCCATTTACGAGTATGTTCAACATACGGTTTGCGCACGAATGGTGCCGCATGTGTTTGCCTTGCCTACTTATTTTGAGCGCATATTGTTTGTTCGATCGTTTATTTTTTCATTCATATACCGGTATACCCGCGATCGAGTAATCAATTCTTAGAGATCGTGATGACAATACTGCTAATCCCGGCGCTAATAATACACTGTCAATAGACGGCATTATATAAGGCACCTATAAATCCAACTTACTGAGTTCATGATCGAGATCGCGATATATCAGTACAACGTTTCAGATTGCATGCAGACCATTAGTATACAGCGGGCGCGCGCTGCAACGTACAATTGTGGGCCAGCGGCCGGGTCTAGCGCAGTGACATGTGATGCGTCCACTGTACGTCTACCCTGTACTGCATACGTCTGTATACCGGCGTCGGCCGCGCCAGCATGGCCGGTGGGAAAAGCTCCATATATAATGCATGCATGCGTCGAAAACATGATCGCGCGTACGCTAATCATTTATAAATCCGAATATACAATCCGGATTCCATCGCTGTTGACAGTCGAAGTGCTGAACATTACATAGCAATGTAGAACCAATGATTTTTCTTAGTAGGTCACAACGGCCTTGCCACAACCATCTTTTGTGATTACTGAGTTGTTCAGCTCAGGAATGACAGCTGCGAATTCGAGAGGTGATGCTTTGCTAAGCGCAGCGCTGCACCAGGAAACGTCGAGATCGTAGGTTTTGAAGGTGCAATGGCTGAGGCCACCTTGGGTGTCCGGTCTTGATCGGTGGTCTTATCAGGTACCCGGAGGTGCGGCGCTACCGGCCGGTTCGCTTTTTCTTCGCTTCATATCTTGACTAGCAGCGGGGTCCTCCCTGCAACAGCAAGGCAAAAAGCCGTTTCATCCGAACAGGCTGGCTGCAAAGCTTGACTTATGCAGTTCAAGCACCAGTCACACAACTCCATCTCAGGCGAGAGTCTCCGCAAAGTCCTACTTGTCACAGCACGCCTTCTAGCGCGCGTATGTAGATCGGCTTCCATCTCAAAGTTCCAGAGTCCGACAGAGTATTTGACGGTGGCTCACTCGGGTGGCGCCTCCCTCGACTGCACGTCGTGGCTCGCCCGCTTCTGCTTTTGCTGCTGCTTCCGCGCCTTCTTCTCCTCGCGCTTCCGACTCCTGCACACCCAAGCACAACCCACGCTCGGCGTTGCACGCTCACCGCGTCGGCTCACACCATGATGGCAAAACCACCCCAAAGGGCAAGCAAACACGGCGGCCTCGTCTTGCACATCAGCGGTGTCGCAGGGTGTACGTGGTGGGCATGCGCTTCTGTGCTGGCCCACGCTTGGCCGAAAGCCTGTGTGTTGAACGGTCTAGAGAGGTGTGCCTCACTCGAGCTCCCGCCACAGCTCTGGCTTGCGGCAAAACTTGCCCTGCCGGTCCAGCTTCTGCACGGCCGCCACCTCCGGCAGCGGGCCCGCACTTGATACCTGCACGCGCCAGGCACGCTTAGCGAGAGCGGGGCAGGATCGGCGGGGAGGGGCACACCCGCTTGTTTTAAAAGTGTACTGGTGTACTTGCCGGATGAAGGGCAGTAAGAACATGTCGCTGCGGGTTATGCGACGACCTTCAAACACTTGAAAGTTGCACGATCGAGGATGCGGCGAGAGTCGGGGAATTTGAGGAAGTGCAGTTTGCCGGCAAGGCGGCTTTGGCAAGAGCTCGAACACGTGTCGCCTCCTGGACAAGCGTGATACGAAGCAAGCAGGCGTCCGTTTGAGTGTGCAAGGATGGCAGTCAGTGCACCCAACAAGACTACGTCGGGCTATTTTCCACAATTCGACGGGTCGCCATTTCGGCTCCCCCGGGGCCTGCTGGCCTCACCATGGCAGTGATGTCATCCAGCGTGGCGCTGAGCCGGTCCAGTGACTCCGCCCCCTGCAGCCGCTCCAAAGTCTCCTTCACATACCTGCCAGCCAATGCAGCCGCAGTCAGGTGAGCCAGGTCACAGCACGACAGCGGCTAGAACGGCTGGCGAGATACATACCCTCGTCGATTGCAGCAGGCTGTGACCAAACGGGCAAGCCCCGCTACTAGTGCACACACACTGATGGCAACACTTCGACACCAGGTGCAGTTTGTCTCGGCAACTCCGTGGGTCGCGCTCACCCTGTGATTCTCTCTTTCCTCTCCCGTTGGGCATACACACGCAGGGCCGCAAGAGCAATCTGCAGGGAGGGGCAAAAATCTGCGCCACTGTTGCGGACCTGCTGTCATCGAAGTGAGCCCTTCAGCTGATGAAAGGTTGCGGACATCCAACTCTTTCCTCTAGCAATCCACTCATGCGCAGAAGATTGGACCGTCTCCGACATGCTCCACATGGCAGGCGTACAGGTCGTAGCAAGTACTAAACTGCCCAGTCACGATTGATCGCACACTCGCCTAATCGACGAACCTGATTAGTAAGAACCTCCCTACATGGTGTCCCCAGTCTGGCCGGAAATGGGAGTCGATCGATAGAAGTTCTCTTCGAGCACAGATTCGCTTCTTATTCTGTGCCTGGTCCCTGCTTGCGCTTTGCGTGGCCTCACCTGGCCCGGCAGGAACATGAGGCTGGCGTCCGTGCGCATGGCCTCGTCGAGCCAGTCGCGCCCGCTGGTCGACGCGGCGGCCCTCTCCTCAGACGACACCAGGCTGCGCTCCTGCCAAGAGAATGCAGGCTGACCGAATGCCGCACCCTGATCGACCAGAACAAAAAGAGTGCACGCGCAGAAACATCAAACCGTCGACTATGATAAAGAGCACCACGAAACCAGGATCATAATTTCGGCACAGAGTAGTCTCATACCGAGCAGGGTCAAGCTGGCAGTACAACAGTTCCCGATCATGCGGTGCCCTGCCAAACAACACACGAACTTGGCCATCAAAAGGAGGGGGCAACTGATATGTGGAACCCATGCTGCAATCCTCGCTCAGGTTCTCTGAACGTAAAGCTTGCAATCATTTTGCAGGACGATCCTCACCTCCATGTCGTGACAGAAACCCTCGAGCGCCCGGTACGGAGGGAAGACGATCAAATCGAAGTCTAGGGCCTGCGCTGAACAGGAGGACACGAATCAGGTTGTACCTCAACCAGAAGGGTGAGCCCAGCATCGATGATCGTAAGCGGTATCGACCAACAGTACAAGATTCGCCTACATCTAGTACCGTTGAAACCCAGTATCTGCATGTACCTGGACAGCCGAGGGCCCTCGCAACTTGCTGTCCACAACGCCGAATCTTACTGACGCAGACATGTGTAGTTCCAGTAACAGACGCCAATGAAGGCTGCGGACGGTGGTCTGCCAGGGTATGTGTGAAAGCTGCCAGCAGGCGCGCTGACCTGCAGCACGGGCAGCTCGTTCTTGAGCACGGCGGCGGGGTCCTGCTTGATGCCCTTGCCAAACTCGTCAGCCGACACGTGGCTCTCCTCCACCTTGCACGCCAGGTACACGCACGTCAACCTGGCAAGCACCAACACCACACGCGCCGCAGTCAAAGCCTGCCCACCAGGACAGCGACGGCGCGCAGCCTGACAGTGGATAAGGTTCGCCATACAGCTGCAGTCTGCTTACCGTTGATTGACGACTAGGACGAGGGGCTACCGCGTCAAGGAGAAGGAGAGGAAAAGAACAAATGAGGGGGCTGCTTATGTGGCTTACATGATGTCCTTGGGGTCCACGTCCATGACGGAGTGGTGCAGGTAGAAGCGCTTGAAGTACAGAAGGGCGGTCGCCTGCAACAGGGCAGACCAATGGTGGGGGGGAATGGCAAGAGGAGGAGGGGGCTGCTGAATGGGACCGTTGACACACAAAGGTCTGCGGAATGGCCAAAGACCAAAGGACGACAGGGCAACGAGCGAACGAATCGCTATGGACCTTTGCTCCGAGCGGAGCAGTTCCCATATCCAGTGCGTCACCTGTATTTTGTGCGGGAAGGAGAAGGCCTTGCACACGGGCTGCAGCTTGCCCTCATAGTGCCGGCGCAGTACCGCCTCATCTGCCACGCTCAACACCGCAGGCAGCGCAGGGGCAGCTCCGCCTGGAGCGCAAGACACAATCACTCAGCATGGCAGTGGGATGGCCAGACAGCTGCTTAACATGCTGACATGGGCTATTTGCAAGATCGTGAATTCCTGTGCAGGGACCGTTGGGAGTTCACCTTGGGATGGCCCAGCTCCAGGAAGCCCCCCTTCCGCTCTGCCCGTGTCCGGAAGCCCAGCCTGAGCGTCAAGGTCCGTGCTGCCAAACTGCAAAGAGCAGCCAAGACTTTGAGGCAGACAGAGCTTGGCTGCCACTTGCTGATGTTCATCAAAGCCCAAAATCAGCATGGCCTATATGCGCGCAGAACCACAAGCACACCTTAGGCCCAGCGGTTCTTTCAGCATTACATACCTTGATGAGAGCTTCTGCGCTCTTCTTGTTGCAGCTGGCCCTCTTGCTATGCTGAAAACATGCACAACTGAAACGGTCAGGGTCTGGTGCAAACATGTATCTATCATCCCTGATGGCTTATAATGTTCCAGATTGTTGCAAGGGAGCTCACATGACAAGTGGTGCACTTGGACCTCCCCTCCGGACAGGGAATTCTTTCAAAGAGGAGCCTCGAAAGAGTGGCGTCGCAAAGACCGCCAAGATGATGGGCACCAAGACTGATCATCAACAGTCCAGATCAATCAAGAATCTGAAGTATGAAGGTGGTGGCATTGCAGTGCTAGTGTGGCAGTGGATGTGTCAACTCACTATTTCCTCTGCACTGAAAATCCATCGCTTCTTTTGGGAAGATGTGCTGAAGTCTGCCATGTAAGCAGCGCCACAGCCACTACAGGAAAGGAGAAGATCACGTGGTGGTATGTAAAGATGCTTGCAAAGGCTGCCAGAAGTGTGACTTAATGCATAGAGTTTCGACATGGTGCTTGCGCCAAATTGTGAACGACAGCTTGTTGGTTGGTAAGGCAGTCACCGACTCGACTTCTGAACATGCTTCAACATGAAAGCCAGCAAAGAGTCAAGTCCTGCAGGAAGGCCAATCAGATGCACATTTGCATATGTATGATCAGGACACTACATAAAGGCAACATTGGGAGAGGCACAATTGTCATGACTAACCATACCTGTTCTCAACTGGGGAAGGGTGCTTGCCTAAGCCCACCACCGGATGCAGCTAGGCAGAATTCTCCCCACCGCTGCTCTCGTACTGCTGCCCTTCCTGTGCCAATTGGGTTGACGGTCTGCCTGGCAAGCTCGTGCCGTTTAGATGTCAGCGTACTGAGTTGCTAGCGAAACGCCATTCACTGATGCAGCCAAGGCAGGATCATGCAACTTGCAAGGGTGTGGCGTCCTGGCAATTCGTGCTCAACAATGGACGAGAGCTTGCACTGGCACTGGCGCAAGAGGCACAAAGTTTGCGAATAGAATTTGGGAGAATCGGACACGGACAACCTGTTCGGACACTTGAAAGTGGTCGGGTAGCAGGAAGGACACACCAGAACCCGAAGGTCAGTGGCTTAGCCGTTAGTAGGAACCCTAATCGTAGAGCAGTGACAGGGTAGGGCCGTAACTCTAACAAACCGTCACAGGGAAGTGGCGTAACCCTAACATACCGTCACTGCTTTTTTACTTAACCCTAAAGCACCACGAGTGCCCGGTTGCTTCTGCGGCTAGGTACCGCACGAGAAGCGACGGTGCATACCGTGCGCTGCCATATTTGGTCCGGTACCGTCCGAACACGATTCTCCCGAATTCTGTTCGCAAACTTTGTACGTTTTGCGGCACTGGCAGTTCAGCTGTGATGTGTTCGAGAGCTAGGACATCCGGGGAGTGCTTTGCGGTAGAACCCCTAGACAATTCCGCGTAAAGATCTATAGCTGGGTACACATTCCTTACTCTCTAGGTGTTCGACCCACCAGGTGAACACGCTCGCAAGCTGCAATGAGCTCAAGCTAGTAGTACCGTAGAACTTTTAGTTCAAGTAGAAGTGTCTTCAGACTCAGTGTCACCAGCTTCACCAGGAAAAATGCCCTCAACTTCAAGCATGGCCGGGCAGTAGTAGTGGGGACATGGTAGACAATCGCATGATGATGGCGCTCGTGAACGTTGGGAGGGCGCTCATTCATTGAAAAGAAACGGTTATGCAGAGGCCCAAGGTCCTCGGTCCTCCAAGAAGAGATGCAGGGAAGCGTGGTGATGAGCGGGACATTGGGTGCCCCAACTTCAATGTGGGAAGCAAATTTCAAACATTGAAAGCTAGCACATGAACGCCTGCCACATAGAACATGTGAGAGACGACGCGCTGTCGGCTGAAAACAGGCTTATAGCCGCAGAGCAATAGCCACCCTCCAATTGAATGTGGTGCCATTTTTAGGGATTTTCTTGCATTTTTGCTCACAACATCATGCACCGATCAACCCTGATTTAAGATCTTCGAACCATTTCATGAACTGGGACTGCTAGGCATTTGAATTGGTGTTTCAAGCAGTGTTCAGTGTTCTGATTTGTGGTTTGTCTGGAACCCCTCCGGATACGCCCCATTGTGTTGGACTCCAACCACAGCATCTGGAAAGTCCAGCCGCGTCGTGACAATCATGGGCGCTGCAGAATCAACCTCAGTGCTGGAAGATCATCAGCGCCTGATAAACCGCTTCACGGGAAAAGATGCCATTCCACTGGATGATGCATTTTGGAACGAGCTTCTCGCATTCCCGTTTCCCCTCTCCAAGCTGAATCCTCAGGAAGTGGATGCCGCAACCCGCCAAGCATGTGCTCAACTAGGTGAGGGCAATTGGGGCAAGCCCCGATATCTCGTCTCATTCCTTACAAGCAACACTCCTCATGTTGGCTGCCCGGGTGGAGGCTATGATGGTGGCAGTTATATCTGAGGCGTTCATCACAAAAGCAGTCGTTCATATTCAGGTTGTTTTTAAGCAAGCCATAATTCCGTGATTCTCTCTCCCCTATTCTGAGGCGTCATTTTCCTGTCGCTGTTGCTGATACGCACGCCCCTCGTGCAGTCCACCACAATGCGTGGACGGGTCACTTCCCCAAGCTGCTGATCCACCTCATCCGCGAGCTGGAGGGCGCGGGGTCCGCCAAGGAGCTGCCGGTGAAGGCGGTGAACACGGTGTACTTCACGCGCCTCTTTGTGAAGCACCTGGTGGAGCTGTACAGCAGCGAGGAGATCGGCCGCCACCTGGTGATGAGGGGGGAACAGGGCGCTCCCGCAGGTGAGGCGGGAAAGAAATGCACGGCATACAGGGCACAGAGGCAGATGGCATGGCGTGGCGCCCTACGATTCAACCTGGCACTTCGTCGAGCATGAATTGAAAATCTTTCTGGGGCACATAGTTGGGTCAAGTTATACCATCCATACACTCAGGAAAGTTTGGCCTACTTTTGTAGTGCCCCTAGCAACTCTGATTCCTTCCTGTACTCACTTCTGGACTTTATGATAATGAGATGTCTGTCTGATCGTGGCCCATTCACCTGTCTATGCAGACTTGCTTCTTCCAACCGTCAGGGCACTCCTCGCTTTCGTCGCCAATACGGAGGTCAGGTAGGTTCCCGTGCCGTTTCCTGATTGGGAACTTTTGCTGTCAAACGCATATGGCTCCTTGACTAAAATGACGGTCTCTCTGAATCATCTGGCCCTACTCTGACAAGTGTGGTATGCTTGACTTTGCTAGCCCCGTGCCTTGATGCAGCGCTGCGCTGTACCTGCTCCAGCTGGAGTGCGTCAACCTGCTCCTCGTCATGTTTGCCACCCAGCTCCACGCCGCCAGCCTGGCCGCCTCCCACCTCTTCCTAGATGCCGCCATGCAGCAGGTAAGGGGAACCTACTCCGAACACCAAGTAGTCATGCAACCCCTCAAATTCTTCACGATTCCCTTGCACAGCCCCAAGAGTGTGGTTGCTTTTTGTGACTTGCCGGCTCAGGGGATCTCAACTGTCAAGGTATGCCTCCTTCGCAAGAGTCCTGAAGCCCGTGATTGTTCCTCGTGTTCCTCAGCACGACCTGGCGGGTCCGTTTGTGCGGCGCCTGTTGCTGCTGTACATGGCGCAGCAACCCGCCCCCGCCCGCCTCCCCTTGTACACGCGCACCCCGGAGGACGGTACAGCCCCGAACGCGGGAGTCCTGCGCAGGGTGGGCTCCTCCGTGGGTAAGATACAGCAGCCCCAGCGGATGCGCTTTACCTGCTTAGCCAGAGGAGTCACGAACGGATCGTTTTTTGGGGATCTGCGCTAAGAAGAGGATGATGTTTACGGTTGGTCGCAATCGCTCCACCAGTTGGGCAACTGAAAGCTGCAAGCAACGAACCGCATACTGCCACAACATGCGGGAAGGTGCTGTAATGACCGTCCTGACCGGGGTCCCGCCCTCTTCTGCAGCGAGCGTGTTCCTGTTGCCGTACACTGCGTACTCGTACCTGGTGAGCCCCCCCGGCACGCCACAGACCCCGCTTGCAAACAACAGCCTGCTGCTGCTACTGGTCCTGGTGCACTTCGGGCACACCAACGCGGCCAACGCGGCACCGGAGGACGAGCACACGGGCGAGGAGGGGGGCGGCGGGAGCGCAGGCGTCGACAACCCCTTCCGGAAAGCGCTCTGCACAGCGCGAGACGCAGACTGTGAGTCGAAAGAACTTACGACCTGGTTCGGCGAGACAGCTGTGAAAGCATAATTTGGGTCGAGCTCCAGGCGACTACATTTGGCAAGGTGCCACAGTGTTTCGACAGGGGCGCACAGCCACGGCAATGACACAGATGTCTGTGTTGATAACTTCGTTTGAGCCAGCTGACGCCTACCCTTTAACCCGTTGCATCCTCTTCCTCGTGTCCAGTTGACGCGGTGGACGCGAGCATGAGCCCGGCGGGTCAGTTCGGGGCGGTGGTGCGCGTGTCGTACGCACGGCTGTACGACTGCCTGGGCGCGTGCCTCAAGGCGGACACAAGCACGCTGCTGCTTTACAGCCTGCTGCACGCCAACCCCGCCTTCCTCGAGTACGTCCTCGTGCGCACCGACCTGGACACGCTGCTGCTGCCGCTGCTGGAGGTGCTCTACTGCGCGGCGGCGCGCACGCCCAATCAGATCTACATGCTGCTCATCATTTTGCTCATCCTGAGCCAGGACGCGTCCTTCAACGCCAACGTGCACAAGCTGCCGCTGACCGGCGTGCCCTGGTACCGCGAGCGCCTCCTGCAGCGCACCTCGCTCGGCAGCCTCATGGTCGTCATCCTCATCCGCACCGTCAAGTACAACCTCTCCAAGCTCAGGGTCAGTGCCAAATCACCCAATGCTCCTCCGTCGAGTGACCTTCAGCTGGTCGAACGGGGTCACCTTTTGTAGGTAGCCTCTGATCGTTGACGAGGACCTGTCTTGATTCTGCTGGCCTTCTTACGAGTAAACCTACATGCTTCCTCCATTTTACTGGCGCTTGCTACCATCTCAGTTCCGCAGGAATTTTCTTAAGGATTTTTGATGCTTCACGAATATGGTGTTACGACGATGGAGTATTTTTCTCGTGTTGGTCGCTTGCCGTTGTGTTTCGCTGAGCCCACTCGTTGACCGAAGTCGTTGAGCGGCTGCCCACTTGTTTCCTGCGCAGGACGTGTATTTGCACACCAACTGCCTGGCCACGCTGGCCAACATGGCCCCCCACGCGCACCACCTCAACGCCTATGCGGCGCAGCGCCTCGTCAGCCTTTTCGACATGCTCGCCAAAAAGTGAGGGCGAGATGCGCGCCATATGGCCTCGCCCTCTACCTGACCTTGCGGCTTGCTTCTTGATTAAGCCTGAAATACCACCGTCGCCTCAAACCACGGGGTGTGCAGAAAGCAGCTAACTGCTTGAGTAGGCAGTCCTTCAGTACGACCAATGGGAACTTGTACTTTGAGGAGAAGCCAGGCTTGTTGCGAAAACATGATTCGAGCATTCACGTTTAGGCTTCACCTCACTTTGCGCCGCCTGGTTGTGGTCCAGGTACACGCGGCTGTCGGATGCAGCGGCCCGCGCCGGCCCCTCCCCGGCGTCCCTCGCCTCTGGCGGCCCCTCGGCTGCTGCGCCGGAGGCTGGCGGCGGCGAGGGCGCGGAGGGCGTCCCAACGGAGCTGCACATCTACACCGACTTCCTGCGCATCGTGCTCGAGATCATGAACGCTATCCTGACGTACGCCCTGCCGCGCAACCCCGAGGTGAGGAGCCAACACGCCGGAGAAGACTCAAAAGAACGCTAAATAAGATGCGGCCCAGTACATTAAATATGAAGGAAGTCAATCTTTAGGAGCCAGGGAGAACTTCCGAAAGCTGCGTCAGGGCAGTGTCCAGTTGGTGCCTTTTGACAGCGTGTTCCATAGCCACTTCGAGAGGAAGGCCCTCACTGTAAGTCGATGCCGGCCGTGGTCTGCCCGCAATAGATACAGAGGGATCGGACGCAAGCGATGGAAGCCCTTTTGGGAGTTGCTGGACGAAGCGGGTGCGTCAGCCACTTGCCCAGGTGCTGCTATGCTTGCGGGTCGCTCCTCTGCACGTGCTCGTTACGCCAGCTAAATCTGCGCTGCTGCACCTCTGTGCAGGTTGTGTATGCTCTCCTCCATCGACAAGAACTCTTCCAACCCTTTCGAAACCACCCTCGCTTTTACGAGCTTTTAGAAAACATTTTCACGGTAAGGACTTTTGGCAGGACCTCGTCTTCAGACAGGCACCAAGCGCTTCTTGGCGGGTCCCTTGTTTAGAGGCGTGCTTGGTCGGACTCGATGCAGTTGCGTATTCAGAATCTTGTGATGAAGCTTGAGCGCTGGTGCTGGTTGTTGTGGCTCTTGACGGCGGTTTCAACGCCGTTGCTGCTGTCGCGCGCAGGTGCTCGACTTCTTCAACGTGCGCATGGACGACTCGCGCCTCAGCGTGGGCGAGGTCAGCGTGGAGCGCGTGCTGCAGGTCGTCGTCGCCAACGCGCGACAATGGCGAGGGGAGGGCATGAAGGTACGCCCGCGCCCCGCCCCGCCTCGCAAATTGCCTTCCAACGGAAGACCGCTGGTGTCTTGATCCAGTCGAGCCGCTCTCTCACCTTTCTGATGCCTCCTCTCGCCTTCACCATTCCGTTGGAGACTTGTGGATGGCACAAGCATCTCTTTTCGTTCCGCAAAAGACTGAGCCACCATGATGGAGGACTCATCCAGCAAGGCGGAAGAAAGATCAGAGCATTCTGTCGAAGTCAGTGGCGCATGCTGCGGTCCGTCAAATTGAAACTAGTCAAATACAGTTATGCTCAAGCGATACTGCGTTCACACCTCTCGGCAGATGTTCACGGAGCTGCGGTTTACGTACGAGGAGGAGCTGCACCCCGAGGAGTTCTTCATTCCGTACGTGTGGACGCTGGTCGTAGCGCAGAGCGGCATCCCCTGGGACCCCGGCTGCATCACGCTCTTCCCGAACAGCCAGCACGCAGACCTACAGCTAGAGGACATCCAAAACCATGATGCTTACGACGTGGGTTACGATGCAGCTTCGGACTATGCGGACACGCCACGTGAGTCAGTATAGGTTGCAACTGTGCTCGTCGCAGGTCGATCGAAAGCGTTTGGGAAGAACGGGGCTTATACAGCACTTGAAGATGAAGTAGGATAGGAGGTTTGTCTCCTCTCCTTTCAAGTGCAAATAATGTTGGCTGGCTGTTGACATCAACTGCATGACCCCAGCACGGCCTTTCAGAGCTTATCGACCTGAACTCGGAAGTATGTACACTTACCTAGTGCAGGCCGCAGTGTAAGGAGGGTGCTCTAGAACGTGCCTGCTCATACCATCATGCGGCGGCCCGTTCTGGTTCTTGAGAATGACTCAGGAATTACACTCAGTGTCACACGAATTGGCTCTTGGGCCATGTTGACCAGAATTATGTCTACTGCCCAGTACTAACATCAATGCAACAATGATGTCGGATGGGCAGCAGGCCGGTGCGACATTTACCTGCGGCATGGGCGCGCTGAACGCAGTACATTTCAATGGTTGCGTTGGAATGCGGGTCCATAGTCAGATTTGATTGCATGGATCTGGCGAGCAGCCGCCTAAAAGTTATGATGCAGTATATGTAAGCTACATCGACTATGCATGTCGGATTTGCGAGCGCGGCTGCCCAGCGCGCGCCGCGCCGGGGACCGGGAACTTGAGCTACTGCTAGACCCATGTGCACTGAGCACCGGCAAAACTTGAATACCGTACTCCTCGGTGATCATTCCGAATGGAATTTCCTAGAAATATTTTCCATGCAAGAATCCGACCACGTACACAGGCGGCTAGCTCTGGTGAATTATCTATGGTGATTCCGACCAAACAGATCGAATCCGAATACCTTATGTTTTACACTAGGAGAAGGGTTTCAAGCTAGGCTGATTTTAGCGGTTTCTCGGCTTTAATTCAACTTAACTCTTAGTTTAATTTAACCTTTCCGAATTTGCACTTTCCGACCGAATGCAAAACCCGAATTTCTGATCCTCTCCGCGAATGCAGATAATTGTATTTATAATTTATTCGGAATAAT
Organism: Klebsormidium nitens; assembly: GCA_000708835.1. NCBI lineage: Eukaryota > Viridiplantae > Streptophyta > Klebsormidiophyceae > Klebsormidiales > Klebsormidiaceae > Klebsormidium > Klebsormidium nitens. The sequence goes on along the minus strand of DF237109.1, from coordinate 142,990 downwards.
CATGCCGGGGAGTACGGTATTAGCTGCCGCCACTGAGGCTACATAGGCGGGCGGGCTGCAGACCATGCGCAGTGCGTGTCGCACTGAGGCTAGCGCGCCACAGCTGCACATATATGCCGGCCACGCACAGAGAAACCGCCATGGGCCAGCACCTCGTGTGCCAGATATCCGACTTCGATTGCGGGGCAAACGCGTCATATAATTGCAGGGCACAATCAATCACGGCCGGAGTCCGTCTCAATACTTTCAATGCATTATAAAAGCTCACATGCCATGATTCTATCAGGCAGCGCCGCGCAGTTATTGCCCGGCCGGCAGCTGGCAGCCAGCTAGGCTCAGCTCAGGCTGTCAGTGTCTTGTTTACAATCCAAGTATTCACGTGCTGCTTTCAACTGACCACATATGCGGGCGGCCGGCCACAAGAATGAGGGTTCTGCATGCTCGGAGTTCGGTCACCCCGGTGCCTGGGGCTTCAAGCAGGCTGCACGTCACATGGCACTGCAGTCGCACGTACACGCACGGGCTGGCGAAGGCAGGCGAGTGGCAAGTGATGCACCAGTGCGGACGGTGTGTCCCCTATATGGGATCGCTCAATTTGAACACCTGCGATAAGCTTTCGGCAGGCTGCTTCGAACATTGAAGCGGGATACTGCTAGTCAGCATGTCTGCACAAACAGTGGCCCGACCGAGCAACCTTGCGAACGTGACGGGTCAATACCAGACGCCTCAAGCAACACATGCCCGTCCTTGCGTTTGGTCGGCTTGTTCTCCGGACTTCAGCCGACGAAAGTCAGTACCATTCAGGTGGAGACGAATGCAGAGTCAGAATGTCCAGGTAACAGAAGACGTATCTGGACGTCAAGCTGCTGCACTTTCGTGTTGGACCATAAGGAGTTGATTACTTTCGTCTAGCCGCGCGAGGCTTTGGCCGCGTTGCCTGCATCCAGAGAAAGCGACACGTATTGTGATGAGGGCGCGGGCTGTGATACAGATTTGCGTCGCCAACGATTTCAAGAAAGCTCGTCAACCCACCAAGTCCTCTAACATCGACAATTGAAGGAGTCAGCACAGTTCCATTTTGGGCAGTTTGCAATCTGGCTCTGGTCAGCCGCTGTCCGACCAGGGCAATGCACTCACCGTGGTTGGGGGCGCCTGCAGACTCCACGCAGGAGCGGCTCCAGAAGCAGGTGCGCCTGGACCGAGGGGAGGAGCGCTTGACAAGGGTTCGAACTTCAAAATGGGCTCGAACTTTTTGAAGTTCAGAGAAGGACTCTGAGTCGCAGGGCAACGCCCCTCAATCATGAAGCACAAACGTGTTGCAGATTCGTTGGCAATACGGAACCAATCACGCCGGGTTCACCGCGTTTACTGTGGTTGGCTTACCGAAGGCCGGGGCAGGGGCTGTGGCCGGAGTTGTCGGAGTGGCGGCGCCAAAGGCTCCCCCGAAGGCCGGGGTGGCGGGGGCGGCGGCGGCCGCGGGGGCGCCAAAGGCCGGAGTCGACGAAGGGGCGCCTGCAAATTGAACGAGACACTGGCGCGGTCAAGATTTTGAAAGCAGAGTCTGCTTACTTACAGGAGCTTTGAGCTTTGGTCGATGTAACCCGGTGGTAACTGGGCGAGGCTCCGGCCCATTTCGTTGCCTTGGTAGAATCCGTGCGTGCGAGCGCTTAAGGATCAAATGACCCTGGGGCGGACGGGCGAGCCCAATACCAGCATTCTGACCCACGGGCGTTAACTCTACGCATTATTGCAATTTGACCGAAAAGCGCACGGGGCAGAAAACGGGGTGGAAGCCGGCACAGTGCACGTAGATTGTTTCCATGGAAGCGTCCAAACTTGCGAAGCCGGATGCCCTTTAACGTACGTTCCCTCCTTCCACTCAGAGAAGAGTCCAGCCGAGGCCATTAAAGCCGGCCCTACCCAACACAACGGCCCGGCCCTGATCCACTGAACGAGCAATGACAATCCAGCTTCGCCGCAGCATGCTGACAGGGCCACGAGTCCCGTGCCCTCTGCATACTAGGATCTCGGCACATAAGCCAGGCTCACCGAAGATGCTAGGGCTGGCAGCAGCCGACGGCCCGGGGGTCTGGGTGGGCGCACCAAACAAGCCCCCCGTCCCAAACGAGGGGGCCGTGGTGCTAGCTGCAGAGGGCCCCCCGGTTGCGAGCCCACCGAACAAGCTCCCCCCCGAGGCCGCTTGTGATGGGGCCGGTGTGCCGAACAAAGATGAGGTCGCGGCAGCGGTAGGGGCGAAGAACGAGGGAGCCGCTGCTGACGTGGCAGGGGTGGAGAAGAGAGACAGGCCAGTGGATGGGGCCGCCGCAGCCGGCTGTGGAAAAGGGAGACGGGTGAGCCAAGCTCTTCGGAGAGGAAAATACTGGCCCCGCTAGCAAACAACAACAGTGCAAGCCTCGAATGAGGGCTTTTAGATCAAGTCGAGAGACGATCCTTGAAGATATTGTTCGTTTTCACCTGCTCTTCCGGACAGCGCTTCCTGGCTATCTCCCATTCTTGCAGTTGTTCACTTGGATGTATGCTTCCATGCACCACGACGTTATGACGTGCGTTACATGCCGCCAGCAATCGTCACTGCATGACGGAAGCTTTCGCATGCCCCTATGCCAACCGCACCGGAGAATCTGCTAGGCAGTGGGCGTGCCTACCTGCTGCGCTGCTGCTTGTGCTTGTTGCAGCCCCGCCGTCGCCGCTGCCGGCTGCTGCGGTTGTGCGGCCAGGAGTGCCGCCTGCGCTGCTTTCCTGCGGTTCTCTTCGGTCTGCCGCGTGGCCTCTTCGCGGCGGTCCGCCTCCAGGAACGGATCCCGCTCGTCCCCGCGCCGCCGCAACTCCGCCAGGTGGGCGCCGCGGGCAGCGCTGATGTGGGCGTGCAACGACTCCACCTGGGACAGGACGAGACAAGCGCTCAAGACCAACTCCACCAGAGTCGCGTGCGCAACTCGCGTATCATTACGTCGGTGTTCTTGTTTTGATCACCTTGACCGTCGCTTTCCTGATGTTCCTTGGGGTCTGTCGCTGTCCCTATACATGTACGAAGCCGTTCCTTCGAAAACGTGCAGCAGGAAAGGCGGCGATAGATCGCAACGTGCAGCATCCCTGCTCGAACAGGGCATTCGGCTCCAATCCGTGTCCCCGACCACAGATCCCGCAGAGTCATTCATTTTGTCTGGCCTCGCCCGAGAGTACCAACTGACCTGCGCGGCAACGTGCAGAAAGAAGGTGTGCACGTTGTGCAGCACGGCAGGCAGCGCGTGCTCCAGCTGGTCGCGGCCCTGCGCGGCAGGCTGCTGCAGCCGCTCTAGTTCCTCCACCCGCGCACGATATGCCGCCAGGCGCGCCTCAAACGAGGATACGGCCGAGGAGAGGTAGGGGGACGGCAAGGAGGGGATGCCGCTGCAGGCAGAGAGCATGACGTCATGAGTGAGCACAAAACAAAAAGAAGGTTACTTCTTGCAAAGGGGGCGCGAGTGACAGTGAACAGCATCGAAACTCCTCAGCTTAGGAGGGTATCTGCAATTGTGCAAGTTGTGGAGGAAGAGAGTCACACGCACTTTGTAAGGCCAGCTTCTCGAGATTGCAACCAAAAGAAGCCAGATGCATGGCAGCAATGGCGGGTGGGCACTAAAGTCAGTCAAGGTTGGCCTTCCAGGTTGTGGGGATACATCTTGTATGTTCAAACTCAGACTGCAACCGATTGCAGGGCTGTTCCCTACGACACTTGCCTGTAGAACGTTTCCAGTGCTGGCTGCTGGGCCGCACCCCCGGGAAGCAATGCGGTGCGTGCAAAGCGGTGGCGTAAAATAAGGAATGAGCGCACAGCCGTCTCCGTGGCAGCTAGCAACTCCTTGACGGACGCAAACAGGGACGCCAGGGAGGCCTGCTCCGTGCGGATGGCCACCGAGAGGCCCCCCAACAGCTGAGGCCAAAACGGGAAGCAAGGTTAAGACATTTGGCGACAGGGCTAATGGGTTGACAAGATGTGTGATTTCAGCCAAGAGTCCAGACTGAGACGTGGGGCAATTGTTCAGTGCAAAAGAAGCACGCACAGAAGCAATGGTATCTAGCTTTAACAGGGACAGCCGTTGACCACACAAAGAAATGCTGATTCAATGAGTGGGCAATTCCAGGACCTTTGAGGGCTCGCTGAGGCACTCCTTTTTTGAACGGATTCTACCCCGCATCCTCCACATATGAGACTGTCAAAAAATACTCTGTGCAGTGGCGCTCATTCATGACCTTACCTGGCGCACAGTGGCTGCCTCGTCATCAAAGCTTCGCTTGAGGGCGCTTGCGTCGTACAAACGAGCGCACTGGTCCAGTCGCTGGCTCTCATCCCGGTACTCCAAGATGCGCGCTCTGCAGCAACCAGAGGGGGGGCCAAGGATGGTGCTTCAGTAACCATAACCCAAACTTTACTGATGCTTCCTTCCGTCAGCAACCCGTGAGTATCCATCAGGCACCTCAAGCGACCGCGCAAGCAGGCCATGCGTTTGCCCGCTCACATGCCCATGAGCCGCTACTCTCTTTCAAAATAAGCCATTGTCGACCGTGCTGATTGATTGCAGGCCATACAGACTCGATGCAGGGGTGGTGCGCCTCACTCGACCTGCTGCAGGAGGCGCTGCGTGTCGGGGCTGAGGTCATCCCACTTGGTGCTGAACGTGGCGGGCCCCCCCGCCTTGGTCACCAATTGCAGCTGTCCACCTGCAAAGGCAGGCAGCCTTTGATATAGCGCAACAAGCGGAATAAGGCGTCACAGAGGGGCTCCGCGTGACTTTGCAGAATGGCGCTCAGCATGGCCACTTGCATTCGCCTACTTCGGCAAGTGAGAGAAATGGGGAGGAAGCACAACACGATGGGGACCAGAAAAAGGACTGCCTGCATGAGTTGACTGTATTTGCTGTGCACAACTCAGTCTGGGCTCAGAGTGGGCAGGAAAGAAACGTCCACAACAAATCACACTCCAAATGATTGCATGGCAATGTCCACACGTAGTAGTGTCACCTGCTTGGTGTTGCAATGCGAGGGCCTGCTGCTGCTGCTTCTGCTGTGGGGCGAAGAGGCTGGTGCCAACAGACTGCGCTCCGCTCTGAGAAGCAGCGCCCGTGCCAAAGCCGAAGAAAGACATTGCTGGTGCCACTAGGGAAACGACTGAGCAGCACGTGGAGAGATCATCAAGCAGATATCATGGGACCCCGTGAATCGCGACCGTCCAATGCCGTTGCGTTTCCACCAGACCTTGAGCACCCTCTAAAAGGCAGCAGGAGATTTGCGCGAGCTCCTGAGTACGTGTTTGAGCGCCCAGAAGTAGAACCTAGTCCCTAGAAAATACATAGAAGATGCAGAAATGCATGAAGCAGATTGAAGGGATGAGCTAGGAGAGTGCCAATCTCTCTTGGACTTTGGCCTTTTGAAGTTTAGGGTCTGTTGCACAGTGACACAGGAAGTGACCTCTAGCGTTTCCGTCAACAAAAGTCCTAGCCCGATCTAGGGTTAAACCCTACCGCCCGGGTTCAAGTTAGCCCCACGTGTGGAATTAAGGATTTGGGGGCACATGTGTGGAGCTAAGCACCTCTGACACCGACAGGTGTCCAGTCACAGCTGCTTGGGCCATGGCTGCAAAGAGAAGTCCAGTGCATGGCTCGGTCAGAGTCGTCAGACTCATGGCCGGGCAGCTCTAGTAGCCGTCCATGGCGGGGTTTGCAGCAGCAAAGGCCACGCACAGGGAGTACGGAGCTAGTAGTAGTACTGAGGGTGAGGGAGTCTTCCTTTGTGATTGCTCAACGGCAGTGGGCACTGTGAAGGGCAGTCTCAAGGTGCAGAAGCCTGGAAAGGTTGGGTCCTTGCATGCCAATGTCCGCTGGTCCATTTGGCATGTATTTGTAAGTCAGTACTGTGTCGTCCCTGAGCTCTGATTCCTGTTCTTGGGAGCTTTCAACGGCTGTCACTTTTTCCTGAAAGTTTGAGGTGCTCCGCACTCCGGTTTAAGGGTTGGCAAGAATCTAGGGTTGCCCTCCGTTGCTCTTGCTGGAAGGTTTCAAGAAAAGATGACTCTCACGACTGATGTCGTGGGATCTTTAGTTTACAAAACGAATGCAATCTTGTTGCTCTTATTCTTCATCGCTGTGCCGAATCCCAAGCAGTGGGCAGGCAACCAATGTCAATATGACCCGTAACCTGAACAAAAACACTCCGGGCCGGTCTTTACTGCCTGATCAGGTTTCATTCGACTTTTTGCATGTCTGCTGTGGACATGAAATGCACGGAGCCCCCTTCATTGTTGACAAGCAGCGTCATCATCGCAGCAATGACCAAACCCTCACATGAAACCCTCAAATGGAACCCAAGCATCGTCGCCTCCTCACTTCACCCTTGCTTTGAGCCGCTACGAGGATATTCCGAGCACAAAGTCTGCAACTTTCTTGTTCAGGGTTTGCATTGGGCCTCTTCCTCTATGCCTTTTACCTCAGTCTGACTGGTTGTTCTAACTGTGCAGCCCGGCGCCCCAGTTTGCTGCCTCCCCACTTCCTCCAAGCTGACCAATGCATCTTGAAACCTATGAGAGCAAACCTCCGAACAATGTGGCCGCTTGATCACGCGCGCATCTGAAGTAGCAAGTAGACAATAGGAAACCAGGATGATGGCTACGCTCGGTGGATTTAGCAGAGACGCGTAGTGGCCGGAACGAGGGTTGCGGTGAGCCAATGCCCCGCGGCAGCCCCCCGTCTGACGGGGCGTCCTCAAGCAGTGTTTCCCTGGCGGGCTGGGCCGGTATTTGGGTGGGCGTTCTCGTGCTAGCCATGGTGGGCCTCGGGTGCGTGTTCTTCCGGAGGCGCAGAAGGAGGGGTGAGGACAAACCAGCAAATCAGTTCTCTACTTCCACACCCGCACATGCCTCTGTTGGCATTCAAGTTATCACACATGTCTGGCCAGGTTTATGAATTTTGAACAAGTCGACAAGCACTGAGGCTGGGCTGGTTCCGGTGTATACACTTTTTTTTCAGTCCTTGTGCCCTCTGGGCTTTAGATTGTCGCCCGTGGCCTGACATGATAGTGGCAGCTCATTGCTTCTCTCAGCAGGTCCGATATTGCCAGACTCTGACTTTTCTCATCAACATGGGTGCCTACGTGGAACCGGGTCGTCACTCTAACGATGCCGCTGCCATTGTGTTGAGCGCAGTCACGCTCTGAACGCTCTGCCTTGACCCGCCACACACATGGCTCGTTCACCTCTCACTAAGTGAGTGAAGACATGACCTGCTTATGAAGCTCACAAAACTTTGCGCAACAACTGACGCTCCTGCTCCCTCCCAGGTGCGCGCCAGGCTGTGGCTCACCACCCCCCCGCGCTCCTCCCTGCTGTGGCGCCTGCCGCTCTCTTGACAGGCCCATCGGAGGGGTCCGAGGTGGTCATTGATGTGGATGCCCCTGCCGCGGGCAGCCCCGAGACGCTGCTGTCGATTGAGGAAGTCTTGGCGCGCGAGAAGGAGCTCTCTGAGGAGCGCCTCTTCCAGCTCAAAAGGGACTGGCTTCTCAGGTGCGGCCACGCCTACTTCTCTGGACACATTCTGAATTTGTCGGCGGAGAACTTAAGGGGCCGCTGATTGTCAGGGAAGACGCTCAATCTGGTAGCTCTGAGCCGTTGCTTCATCTCATTGTCGCTCAAGCTTGGCTGCTGCTCGAATGCAGAGCTGCTGAGAAAAACCTGTAGTCACCTGTCTTCTGAGTCCCGGCAGTAATCAGGTTTGTTCTAGCAAGCAACGGAAGAGTGCAACGTGGTTCTGATGTTGAGGTTGGTGCTCTCTTTTGCCCCAGCGTTTTTCCGCCAGTTGGGAAAGTTTTGCGGCTTTGTGAGGGTCTGATTCCCAGCATTGCCTATCTCGTCAAAGACCCACCGTTTCACCGCAGTAATGTTCCTTACCGAGGTGTTGCCGCTTGGATGCAGGGAGATCACTGCGCGCGCCGCTAAGCAGGACGTTGGGCCTGAGCGGCGAGCCATAATTGGCAAGAACGGCAAGAAAGTGCTGCCAATTACAGTCAGCAGGGAGCGAGTCTTCCAAGACTCATACGCGCAGGTAAGCATCCGGGATGCGTTGGACCCCATTAACTCCCAATGCTTCATGGTTCATTATACCATGAGCCACGGTGGCAATAAACAATCATGTGTTGTTTGCTTTCCTTTTTCCTTCAGTGTTACGGCACGGACCTCCAGGACACACTAAACCTCCCATTGGGTATCCTTGCAATGCATGATGGCTTTTTACGAACAAAGGTTACAATATCAGCCCCGTTTGCTGTGCCGCAGTTTGCGTGGGTGACGGATGCGGACCTCAAGCTGCCCGTAAGCGTGCACTTCCAGAACGAGGCTGGGCGCGACGAGGGCGGCGTGACGCGCGACTGGTACAGCGTGCTGAGCCGCCAAATGTTTAACGAGGATTACGGCCTCTTCACCGCCTCCGCCTCCGACGACGGCACCTTCCAGGTCAACCCCAACTCGGGGGTCAACCCCGACCACCTTGACTTCTTCAGGTGCGTGCGTTGCTCAAGGGGGTGCACAATTGTGGATGCAAGTTGGTCATGACAGGGTGCGAGGCACCATTCGGGCCGTGTAGGTAGGTTTTGACACCAGACGACGCACGCTGTTGATGATATGCTTATTGTTGCCGTACCTGTGAGGAAGCGGGTGCTTTCAAGACGTTCGTATTATGGCAAGGCACAAAGACTTAAGGAATAGCTTTCGCTAGCTATCACCATCTCAGATTAACTTGAAATGACAAGCCGAAAATTGTGGATTCGTTGTTTCCTGGGATAGTCACCCCCGTGCCAAGTGCCCTTACCCCTCTGACGTCGCTGTGTGGCGCTCAGGTTCGTGGGCACGATTGCCGGGAAGGCCGTTGCGGACGGGTGCTTGCTAGGGGTGCACTTCACGCGGCTGTTCTACAAGCGGGTGCTGGGCCGGCCCGTCACCTACCACGACATGGCCAGCCACGACGTCCAGTTCTACAAGTCGCTCTGCTGGGTGAGGCGCCTTGAAGCTTGCTCATCGTCCACCGGTATGTCAGTCTGATGCTCTTGGGAGTATACAAACTTTTGCTGCATATTAGACCCGAAGTCGGCCGTCATTGTCCCTCCCAATTGTCCAGCACAAAAACATATTTCGAGGAGTTGCCCCCGAGAACGTGAAGCCTTGACCTCTTCTTTAGACGAATATCTGATTAAAAAAGCACCCTCTATGCTATAGGGGCTGAACACCCTGGGCATGGAGGCACGATGTAAGGGGACATGCTGGAGCGAAGCGTTAAGAGGGTGCCAGTCACAATCGCGCCGATTTGCGCTGTGCTCCGAATGCGAAGGCCACTCGCTTTGGCTAAGCGCCAGGCACCTCCAAAGTACGCCAGACTCGATCGTAGATAGGACAAGCTTTTGCTCCCTTCCACTACTACAGCTCAGTTGTTCCTACCGGGCGCCTCTTGTCTTGACGCTTGTGGCCCTGCCATTGCGCAGGTGATTGAGAACGACCTGTCGGAGCAGGACCTGGGGTTGACGTTCAGCGTGGAGCGCGAGGCGTTTGGCGCGTACGAGGAGGTGGAGCTGAAGCCGGGGGGCCAGGACATGCCCGTCACGCAGGACAACAAGCGCGAGTACGTCGACCTCCTCGCAGAGTGGCGCCTCAAAGGTACGCGCGCGCAGCACCGCCCGCAGCCACCTGGGAGCGGCTCGTTCGGTCACTCTCGCGGACAGCTAGACGGGACACTTGTTGCTCGAAGCTTGGGATGTGAGTGGCAGCCCGACGGTTGTACTTATTGGGAAAATGTATCCTTAAGAAATGTGCGATCCCGTAGCTTCGCTGAGAAGGGGCGATTCCGCATCACCTCCACGCAGGAGTGTTGCAGAAGTTGTTGAATTCTGTTATGCCAGTAGATCGCCGCTGCTACGCTGCTGGCTGCGCAAAATTACCGGTCCAAGAGAGGGCAGTTAGTGCAACGTCAAGCGCTCTTTCCTCACTAGAAGCGCCCGGCCCTGCCTTCTATCTCACCAATAGATCAGCAAGCACAGTGAACAGTAACTGGGACGGGAGGGGTTACTTAGCTGGTTGTGGTGCCCACAGGCGCGTGCGCAGAAGAGTTTGACGATTTGAAAACCTACTGTTCAGTGTGCTCACCAATCACTGAATTGCGGTATCATCGGCCCTGCGGCCCTTGCTTACTGGCCCATAATCGAAACTATCTTCTTCGCCCGTCCTGTCCAGACTCGGTGGAGCCCCAGATGGCGGCGTTGCGCGGCGGGCTGTCGCGCGTGGTGGCGCTGGAGCTGCTGCACCCGTTCGACGAGTGCGAGCTGGAGTGGCTGGTGGGCGGCCTGCCGCACCTGGACCTCGGCGACTGGCGCGCGCACACCGTGTACAAGGCCGGCTACACCGACCAGGTCGCCATCATCATCTGGTTCTGGCAGGCAAGGCCCGACGCCCCAAACAAGATCCATTATGTGCGATCGCCCCAGCGCTCACATCCGACCTACAGATTTTCATCACCTGAAATGCCACACAGGAGCGATGCATACCACGATCCCGGCTTCCTTGATTTAAGAACGCCGTGTGCCTCGATTGTCACAAGTTCACAAGGCCGTTATACCCTTTATCCTCGTGGCCGAAATTCATACTGGCCTGATCTGGCTGGCGCAATGAGCTTGAGCATTGTTGGTGCTTCTTTCGTATGCTTCCTCCCTTTTGCCAAGGCTGCACTGATTTCGGCTTTGGTTCCCACTTTGTATCTACACCCCTGCCACTCTCCAACGGTCCAACACAAGACAATCTGAGTCGGCAATGCTTGGCTCATTCCTCCAGCTGCTAATGGTGACTGTACTGCTGCGCAGCTGGTGGAGTCGTGGGACGAGGCAATGCGCGCTCGGCTGCTGCAGTTCGTGACGGGCACGAGCAAGGTGCCGTATCCGGAGGGCTTTGCGGGGCTACGCGGCAGTGACGGCCTGCGGGCCTTCCACATCGTGCGCGTCTCCGACATTACGCGCCTCCCGCAGGTACCGCCCCAAGCTCCGCGTCGGGCACGCAGATGCTAGCGCTTCGTTTCGCCTGGATGTCAAGCATGGTGCGAAGTTTGCTCCTGATCTCTCTAGGAAGTCTGCGACTCTCTTTGGGGCCAGTAGTTTGGGGGGCGATGGGGTCTCAGTCTTGAGTCCTGAGGCTTGCCACGCATGTAAAATGCCACTGGCGTAAAATGTTGCCAGCGGTTACTCACAAGTAATTAGTGCAGGACATGCTTTTTCATAGTAAGCGTTGGACAGTCCAATAACGTCACTTGAAGACGACGCTCGTAGAACGGGGCTTCTTGGACAGCACATAGTCCTGGGTGTTCAGCGGCCTGACTATTGTGTTCAGCATCGTTCCAGCTGCTGTTTCAGCAGCCTTGTTGGTTATGCACGGATAAGATTTCGATTTTGGCTTCTTCGCGCAGGCACACACCTGCTACAACGAGCTGCTGCTTCCCGACTACGACACGTTTGAGGACCTGAAGCGGTCCCTCGTCACCGCCATTTTTGAAACAGGCAACCAGTTCCTGCTCAGGTGATGGCGCGGGCCGGCACAAGCGATGGGACGCCGTGTTTGTCAAAAACAGCTTGCTTTGTGTACAAATGGCAGAGCTCGGAACTTGTATTCGACAGTATTATAGATGTACATTAGAGAGTCGGGCAGTAGCGCCGCACATAGCATATAAGACGCAGAGCAAGTTTCGCGGACGGACAGGACAAACAATCAATGATTGCGGGTATAGGGACAAGCGGTACTAAATGCGATGATTGGAGGGTCGGCAGCATAATCAGGTCTTTGAGGACGCTGTGCCACTTGAGCACTAAGCTCAACAAGTCACGGGTGTTGTAGTTCTTTCAAGCTTTGCGGTGTTTAGCAGTGAGTTGACGTCCATGTATGGTAATTTCCAATTTATAACATGTTATGAATGCAGCTCGTGCAATCAGGACCGCAAACTATCTTACGTTTTAGTAATCTCGGTGACCTACATCACGAGCCATATGCAAAGACGCTACATGCTGGCATTTTGGGCAGCCCGGCCGCGGCCTGGCCCGGCCACGCTTGGTGCTTTCAAATTATAGTGAGCTTAAAAACCTATAACTGATTGAAGTTGGCAGGCGGCTAGGTGCGCGGCGCCCGATGCAGCCCTAAGTTTGGCCGCCCCAGCCTCCTGACGATTCTGACTCCTGAATTACCTGGCCCGGGCGCGCATGAGTCCGACGGACGTCGGCCAAGTGCATGGCGCGGTGACCGACGGTATTTCAAGAACGAAGTTCGGCCACAGTCGAGCGCGGCGGCCGCGCATTTTGGCCCGAGCCTCAGGCGCGGCCGCGCTCGCGGGGAGGTTTCACCGCCGAAGTTTGCGTCGATGTTGGTCGATCCGATGGGACTGTAGGCTCCAGGTGGCAAGCACACATCGGATTTCTGGAGCTGTACGGACTTCTTCTCGTCAGGTGGTGCGCTGCCGGCAGCTTTCACGAAGTCCCCGGTCGAAGGTCCTCGGCGCCTACCACTGATAACTTTGGCCGGTACACTTCGCCCACAAAATTACGGCAGCTCTCGGTGACGAGTCACCGGTTAACTGTATCCCACCGGGGATCCCACCCATGTAAGTGCTCGGGGCATGTACAAAGTCGACAATTGAACGAACCTGCTAGCTAGGATAGCACCGGCCGTACCGCCGCGCCACTCGTGACTCAAACTTGGCCCCGAGTGACTTGGAAGCAGTGTCTGAACTTCGACGCGGACTTTCGAGATTGTCGGCGCCTGGGCCGACCGTTCCAGTGTTGATCCGGCCGGCTCGTCTCACCACCCCAAATAGGTGCTGTGCAGTGTGCATGAGTCGTGACATACGGTATAGGCCCCTTGATTCTGTCAGCTTTTCGGCCGACGCCCCTCGGTTGAGCCGACCGGGAAGCAATTTCTTCGGCGCTGAGGCTCA
>DF237109.1:88630-128125 GCA_000708835.1 Klebsormidium nitens | reverse complement strand
TCATATCGAACACTGCTAATCGAAGTTCGCGTGCAGGAATCCGGTTTGGTAGAATGGAGATGAGTTCTACCGCGTAGAGAGCTACCTATCTAGAGAGCTATCTAGAGAGCTAGGTACCCATCATACGGTAATCTACCGTAGTCTAGAGCCTGGGCCCTGGGCCTGAGGTCCCAGCCTCCACCTGTACTCGAAAGCAATGGCAGGGCGGCAAGCCGCAAGCATCATAATACCTAATACCATTGGCACAAGTGTTTACAGCATTCCCTGAAACCGAGGTGTGCGCTTCTTAGCACAGCTTTTCCCTTATCCGAGCGTGTGCGCCCTGGACTTGCGTTTCTTTTGCTGGCTGCAGGACTTGGGCAGGCATTGCGTGGCAAGCAGCACTGACGCCAATTCCCACACCTGAGCTCGGGGCAATGACGTCTTCCAGCAAGGAGCCGACGGACCTTCCCGAGCTGGTGGATCCCAAGCTTCTGCGAAGGCGAAGAGCAGATGCACCAGCCATCGGCGAAGGGCAGGTCAGCGCTAGTGAATGATGACGACATCTTTCCTTGGGTACGATTGGAATCTTTCCTCTTGTGACACAGACTGTGAGACAACCAATTGGTGCCCTAGCGCGGAACGCGCCCTTGGGGAACCAATGGGGCCAGCCAACAAAAGGAGTGATTCTGAAACCTGGGAATGAGTCCACTTTCACAAGGTTGCTCAATGTGCTCATTTGGCCACAGGATGTGGACCTATGGTACAGCGAATTGACAAACGAACATGCTTTATCCACCCAGCTGTGGTGCTTGTCTTTCGATCAGGTCAGCTGGCTTGAAAGAATGCTTGAATGACAGCCGTTAATCGCACTTGACAGAAAAAGTGGGGCCTGGCCAAACACCTGTTAGGGCCATAATCTCTGCGACAAGGGGATCCCCCCACTTTCTACTGCTTTTCACAAGCACCACACATGGCAAAATCTGTCTGTACTTCAAGCGTGCCTTCTCTGATGACTTGCGGAGAATCATTTCAGTCATCGCCGTTGGTTCAGAAGGACCCTGAGGCGCCAAAGTGGATTGGATGCTCATTGAATTGACGAGTTCTTGTGGGACCTTGCAGGCGTTGGATGAGAGGCTGAATGATGCCGGGGCCGCAGCTCCACTGGAAGGTAGATGTCTCCAGCCCCCGCTCGTATTGATCAACCCTGGCTGCACGCTTTGACGTCAGCTCTGTTGGGCTACCAAGTCCAGCCCCCTGCGCTTGCCTTGCTCAAATTACGGCACTCAGGAGGTCGACTGGGCTGGCGAACGCAAAGGTCGTCCAAGGTGGCACCTTGGAAAAGCTCAAAGAAACACCCACTTCTAAGCAGTCCACAAAAGAACGCTATGGCATGTCTGTCCCTGCAATGGAGTGTGCGTCCAAAGTGAACTTGGAGTGAGGTGATGGGCCTCGCATAATTGAGTGACACAATTCAAGACCGACAAATGTCTGAGGAGGGCTCAGATGGTCACCTTTTGTGTCGGCAGGCACACCTTCGCAGTCCAGGGGCTTATGGTGGCAATACAAGCACCTGGCGCCGGTGCCCATCACTCTGGTGGCGGGGGTGGTCCTGACCACCATCATGACCCCCTACTTCAAGGATCCCCTCATCGCCAACCTCATCAAGGAGCACTTCAACGTAAGCTTGCTCAGGACGTGCACCTGTTCTTGTGTTTGACTGAAGATTCTACAACAGCCAAACAGGAGAAACTGAGGCTGTACCGAGTTTTTGTGACCTGGTTTTGTTGGGGGAGTGTGTCAGAACAATGGTTCTCTGGTTGCGACTAGTCAGAAGGACGGTAGAAAGGAGGACTGTTGTTCTGACTGGATTTATGCATAACCTTGTGCAAAGTAACCTCTCGTGAAACTCTCCACGAGCAATCAGAATCACAGATTCAAAGTGTTGCCGGGGGGCGCCACTTTGCAGTATAAATGACGCACTTGCATACACCCCACAACAGTCGCCCGTTGGCAATTTCAGCAACGCCCACCTCGGCCCTTGCCAACTTCTCTGTTCCAGGTCACCCGCCACCATCATGCTTGCACTGTACCCTTAATTGCAACCCTATTCACAGTCAAGGCAGTCCCTTTTCCTCTTGCACAGTGCGCTACCTCCTTTTGCTTGCTTACCATGCACCTTGTTCTTTTACAGCCGCACTACGTTGGGATCTTGGGGTTTGACGCCTTCCTGGGCTTTGTTGTGCCCTTCTTTGAGACCATGGCCAACAGCGAGACGTACGGCATCATTCCGCTGGGATACTTTGTAAGAGTTGTTGACTCCTGTTGCTCTCTCTTTCTTTTGTCATAGTATAGCTCTGCTGTCGTCTGCTCGTAGCGGCTCTTTGTAGTCATTGTGAAGGGCCATGCACTGTGTGCGATCTTTGGCACAGCACCATAGTTGGATTTGTCATACTGTTTGGATATCGTATCATGATTGCTGCTTGCTGAGGGTAAGAGGTGCGGAATCTGTATCCTGCATTGATCGAGTAGGCTTACTATCACGGCAGGATCTGTCTGCCGATTCCCAGTATACATGAAACCAGTCCAATCTGATGAAGCCCCTGCCTGCCACTCTTGCAGATCACGACCCACTTGGGCTGGCAGATGGCGGGCGCCATTGAGTCGTCCCGCGTGGACGCGCGCACCAACTTCTTCGTGCACTTTTACACGCTGGTCGTGGTCGTGGCGCTCGTCATCGGGTCATACGTCATCACGCCGCTCGTCTGGATCGTGGCCTACCTCAGCTTCAACAAGGTGCGCACCGCAAGCGGGCCAAGAATGGTCGCAACCAGACCCGCCCTTGGAAGTGCTGGATGGTTCTATCGACGGCTGTGAATGTCCGAGGCGGCCGCTAATTGGATCCACCGTAGTGCTGAAACCTTTTTCTTGCATCTAGATGAGCTGTCATTCTTCAGAGCCCTCGCTTCCAGAGCCTCCGCCTGCGGAATTTCTCTACTAAGAGGGCTCAGTCGGGACCTGTGCACCCCCCCGGCCATTGGTCCGCGCTCGAGCCAGCTTTCCTTCCTGCAGGTCGCGTCAACCGCCCTCAAGTTCGACCACGACGTGCGGCCGAAGCGCGTCCACCAGGCGCGCATTGTGGCTGCGTGCGTGGTGGTCATAGTGGGCTTCATCCCGTTCCTGGCGGGCATGGTGCTGAGCCACGACAAGGCCAAGTTTATCTGGAACACCGCGCTCTTTTTCACCACGCCCCTCCTGTGGCAGCTCATCTGGAGCCCCTTCGGCCGCGGGCCGCCAAAGATGCACAAGCACACGACCGTTGCTGCTGCCATTGACAGGGAGCAGATCAAGGGCCACCGCGCGGCGATGAACTCGCTGCTCATCATTGCGGGCGGGTGCATCGCTTGGCACATGTATGCAATCATTGCGGTGATCAAGGACCCGACGATCGTGAGCAGCCTGTATAACGTGCTGATGCACTACGAGGGGCACCTGCACACCATCCTCTTCATCTGGGTCGACGAGATCGTGCTCTGGGCAGGTGGGCGCGGCAAGTCTTGTCGGAATCTGTGTGCCGAGCAACTGTCTAAGCTGGCTGATCAGTGTACATTTGCATTTGAGATTCGAGTAGAAATCTGGGTGAGGAGTGCTGGTGTGACGATCGGAACCTGCTCGATCAAAGTCTCTCGAGTGGTTCGAACAACACGCCTACCCGTTCTTCCTGTCCAAAAGCGATGGCGGACACGACAAGAAAATTGTTCGCGGTGGTGAGGTGTCATGAAGGCGATGGATGTTGACGCAATGCGATTCCGTACAGGCTTTCTCATGATCCCCCTCGTTCAAGAGGGCCTCCAGGCTGCCGCGCTCTTTGCGGCGGCGACCCTTGTGGTGGGCCCCGGCGCAGCTGTTGCCTTTTACTTTTTCTGGCGTGAGGCCCAGTACCTGGACATTGTGGAGAAGCCGCACGAGTCGCTGGAGGACCGGAAGGAGCGCTACCGCTCGCAGACGCTGCCCCACAAGGTGAAGTGGACGGTCAGACAAGTGCAAGAGCCGTGGAAGCGGACCTTGTCCCTGGGCCGGCGGCAACCGGCGAGCTGAGGATGAAGGCGCAGCTGCTTGACTTGGGATGAAGACTGTGGTGTACATATGCTTGAACTCACTAGTATATGGGCAGTTGTCAACGTATTCGACGTGTCCCGTACTAGCTTGGAAGCAGCCGGGCTAGTACCTATGGTCACTTGACCATGACACTAAGTTCGTTGCTGCAGCGCCGCAGTGAATCCATTATTAGTAGTATCCTTTACTGTAGTCTCCTTTGATTTGAGTTTCGACATATCTGATCAGGAATCGAAGCAGATTCAGTATTGCTTTGAAAACTCACTGAAGTGACAAGTAAGTGATAGCAGATTCGATTACACGTTATCAGAAAATTTGTGTAAGATATCTACTCAGAGTCCACATGATTGCAAAACGTTGGAGAGCACCGTCCTGTAGCGGCATGAGATAGATTTATAAAAGACGTACCATTGCAAACTTCACTTACAAACACTGCAACCGTCATCCAAGGCTCAAATTTGCGCGAAGACACACGCGGCAGTACGCAGTATGAAAGTGCATGGCGGGCATGTTTGGTCCACATTATATAATAATTGCATTGCACATGATTGGTTGGATCGTTGAACCCGGCCGGGTGCACCGCAGCGGTCACGTCATGCCGGGGTACCGCACCGGCCTTCAACAAAACTCCATCGAAATACTAATTCGCGACAATATGCATGTTCACGTTTAGTCAGTCAGTGGCGTTGATTGTAGCATCAAATTAGCATTGTGATTGAGAGCCTGCATGCGTTGTCCGCAGTTGACGCATGGCGTCCTCGAGCGCCCTTCTTTGCGCTGACACTAACAAGTTAAGGATGGTATTTTTCCGGGGTACCTTGACAGCTGCCCTCATGTTCCCGGTTAACCGACCCTACAGCTATGCTTCCCGGTCAACAAGCAGGCGGCGCGCCGCCTGAGCTCTTTGCAGATCTCGTCCTGTGGGGTTCTTACTATTTGCCAACCGCTCTTTGGATGGGCTCGTGAAGAAACGTCAGGCTAATCAGCAGCGCCTCCTGTTAGAGGACGAGCGGGGGTCAGTGACGGCTGCTCAACCAGGAAAGGGACCTCCGGGAAAACCGGAAAGACTGCTCACCCAGTGTGCAGCTTTGCACTCTATCTCAGTGGTGAAATGTACAGAGTCTTTCAGCACCAAAAGAATGCTCAATGCTGGTTGCCGAGACGATGCGATGGGTCAGATAGTCCAACACACAGCTTGGAAATAGCTCCCCGGCAGGGAATTTATGCTTTTTGGCACGAGCCCATATACATATGCAACACATGCCTTGCGGTGCCGCGCATACTCACCTCTGTGCGGATGGTGCGGCTGCCCTGGCCGGAGCACGTGTTGAGGTACCTGTCGAACAGCGCCGCCGTGTCCTTCACCTGCACGCGGCGCTGGAGATCAACCCGGCTGCAATATGGGCGGTAGAACTGGCTGCCCTGGCACAGCTGTTCGGAATTTCACACCGCACCGCAAAGTAGTCTGGATAAAAGCGAGTCACGGCTCTTCCCCACGTGAAGAGCCGCCTCATCTGATGGGCCTCTGTGTGACGCGACTGAGACCACTTCGCAAACAACGTACGTGAAGCCTACCAAGCTTTAACACCAAGTTGCATCAACGGGAACGGCTCGATCTTGCTACGAGGGCACGTACGCCATCCGAAAAAAACCGTAAGCCAGAGTGAGGCCCATTTGGCAGCCATCGCGGACAAATTGCACTTCGTCCGAGACATCACTTGGCTGGGAAACTTGCAAGGAAAAAACGCCTTACTTCGATATCGCCATCCAGTTCGGTGCTCTCCTCGAGCCCGGCCAAACCCCCGAACACAATCAGCAAGTGCCTGCGCACCAAAGAGCTTGTGTCTCGGTCACGACGGCGTCACATGACGTCAACAGGTCGAGTTTTTGCTTCTTGTGACCATTTTCTTCCACGTCCAAACCAAGCGCAGTTTTAGACACAGCTTCATTTTTGTGGCGAGAGAATGAAAAACGTGCTTTGAGTTTGTTGGGAATCGAAAGCGTCCGCACACAAACGAAGATTGTCAGCAGCGCCCCCTGTTTGACACCGCACAGTTAAATCAAGGCGCGCGAGCTCACTTGAAGGCGGGCAGTGTCAATTCCGTGCTCTGGAGCTTTTCTCCGTGCTCGGACGTCCCCAGCGTGTAGTCGTAGCCTGCCTATAGTGAGAGATACAGCGAGGATGAGACGAAACAATATCGTATGTTGCGAAGCTCTCCAGAATCTTCAAACGCGGAAATCTGGTAAATGTGGAACCTTCTAAA
This sequence comes from Klebsormidium nitens, assembly GCA_000708835.1. NCBI lineage: Eukaryota > Viridiplantae > Streptophyta > Klebsormidiophyceae > Klebsormidiales > Klebsormidiaceae > Klebsormidium > Klebsormidium nitens. The sequence continues at coordinate 121,766 of DF237109.1, read as the reverse complement.
AACTAACCATAGGAGACTGACAGCAACACAAGCACCGTTTGCGTTTGACTTCCCCAAGCTTCAAAGGGTTAGGAAGCAGACGAGCCAACTGCACGTCTCCAGCGTCTAGCGACGACGAACAGCGGAACAATGAGGCTCACCGCGTAGGGGCATTCTGCGAGCACGCCGCTGAGGCCTTTGGCGAGGCGGACGGTGTAGCCCCAGTACAGCCCCAGCCGCTCGCGGGGCTCCGACGGAGACACGGCACTCAGCGGCCGCCCTGTGGGGCGCAAAGCAAACCAGTTAAAAAGAAGAAGTAGAAGCTGTAAAAACGGAATCGCTTCTGAACGGAAAAGCTCTTGAACCCAAAAGGTTTGATTGATGATGCTGAGCCGGGGTTGCGAGGAAGCTGGCGAGCGCGAATTAGCGAATCAATGAAGGACCTTTGGTTGTGATGGGCAGTGAATTGGACTTCGAGCGTCTCGTCTCGAAGCCCTGACGTCATCAGTTATCCACGTTGACCGACCACGCTTCGCTTGAGCACCCTTGACGTGCTTCTCAACAATACACGCTGACATCTCGAGAGAGAATTGACGTTGCAGTTGCGCAGAAGACGCAAGTTGCGAACGTCCGGTGTCCTCTCACCCGCGTCCAGCGCTTCTCGCGAGTCGCCCATAGCCATTGTGACCCGCAGGCCCGCCTCAAGGGACTGCGCGATGCGAACCTCCTGCAACAAGGCGTGACGTGAGCGTGCTATTTTGCCGTGGAACTCGAGAGGAACTTAAGCAAACCAAACGGCCGCAAGGACGACCGACACATCCTCCTCGCGAGCGGCAGCGGGGATCAAAGCTCTTTACCCAGCGTATGAGTGGTTTGACTTAAGGTCGAACTACGGCCCAGAAATACAAATTTCGGCAAGAGAGCGCACTTTTTGCAGCCCCACGTTGACGAGGGCGCCGCTGCCCCCGCTGGCTTTGCCTCCGGCGCTCGGTTTCACGACCACCACCCCTGCAACACAACAGGGACGCGCTCCGGTGAGATAACCAGGCGCAGTGCTGTTCAGGGCCCAAAGTTCCTCCCCGTGCGGGGCGCTCTCCATGCTTTACTTGCTCTGATTCTCACCGGTTTACTTCTCGCTGTAACCATCGCTGTTATGATCCTGGAAGTCGAGGCAAGTTTACCAGTGCCACTTCCTGACCCAGACGCCTCAGGTCTCAACAATCATCTGTCGTCTTTTAACGAGACACGAACCCAATACAAATGCAGACTTTACCTTGCCGGAGGAGGTATCCAACGCACTCTTGTTTCCTTCTTTGAACAACGCATTGCCTCGAACAAGTTCGGCTCTTGATGGAATGCTAACACAAGCATAAGCTGAGGCGAAAATCGTAACGGGCGGCCGCAGGTGGAGCTGACTCACCTTCACGATAGGGGATCCATTCGTGAGCCCGCGCGTGGTGCGGAGCGTCCAGAGGGGCCAGCAAACCCTGAACGGGACGAGCAACGATGCGGCGTTTGAAGAGGAAACTCTAGTGTTGGCAGCTACGAGCGTAGATGTGCAGAGGAGCCTTTTCATCTGCCAACCATCGAACCACATTTCATCTCGGTAGGATGCCAGGAATCGGGCTAGGAAGTTCTTGCTTGTACAAGGCTTAGGCAGCAGTGTGAATACTTGTCTCGCAAGCAGCACTATGCAGATCAACTTGGCGGAAGAAAAGGATCAGTCTACCATAACATCCCAGCTTTTCAGGACACATCGACCACAGATCGATGTTCGACCGTGTGAAGTACGGTCTACTGAAGAGCTAGAGAGCCGCATGTGAGTGAATCTGAAACCGACCAGGACTTGGATAAGAATTACTACGAGTTACAATGAGCACGGGACTCTGGGCACGACTCAAGAAGCGCGCCACTTACTGCTGTCCGCAGGTCTGGGTGCATGGGAATAAGGTGCCGTCGCAGGTATTGCGGAGTTTCGCAGTACTGCAGCAGCCTGGCTAGAAACACTGCCCCACTATCGCCCGCCTCGCCCCGGCGCCACCGGGGAGCCCGACGGCCAGGGTCATCGTCGCCGTCTTCAAATACAACCACCTGGGGAGCGGAAAAGTGGGGCCATCAATCAGTTTGTCGGGGCAGCTGAAGAAGCCGTTTTTAAGAAGAGTGTTGAGTGGGAGTGGAAATTGCTCAGCGGAAGCCCTTTCCAACTACCTTGTACTGGTAGGTAACCTTTGGATCAATGTAAACTTCAGTTTGATGCTTGACAAACAGGGCAGTGCTCAGATCTGCTGACTAGAATAGATAGGTGGGTGCCCGGCATAGGTCTCGGAAACATCCCATGAGCTTGACTTCAGACTGCGGTGGTATAATGTACCCTGCGCTTGCTGGATGCTCTCCATTTTGGAATAAGAACAGAAGGTATGGGCAAGCAGTGCAAAACTGATAGCCCCCATATCTCTAACTTTGATGTGCCTGACCCTCAGCTGATCATAAGTAAGTGACTTCCAAGTGGGGGGAATGTTTGAATTGCTCAACAACCTGCGACCAACAAGATTTGAAAACTACAGCTTCCCCACCTCATCGACGCAGAAGATGGCCGCAGCTCGAGCAATCTGGCCCGCCAGCTGCAAAGGGATGAAACAGGAGCTGAAAAGACATGGGTGTGTGAAAAAGACAGTCATCAGTGGAATGACGAGAAAGGGCTTCAAGCTTCAGCCCCCACACTCAGCAACGGCAGTTGGAAACTTCACAAGTTCTTCATGGAGGTGATGCCAATTCATTAGTTTGACCACTCACAGCGGTGGCTAACTCAAGCGACTGCGCGTTGTCCACGATAGACCCAGCGACTGCGATCGACACCGTCCAGTCCCTTCCTTGATGACCCGTGCTCTGAGTATCCGGCTTGGTGGCAACCTCTGCTGCATTCTTGACCGCTTTTTGTTTCAGGTTTTTCGCCTCTTTCTTCTTCTTATCCTTTGCAACTTTGCCACCACTAGCCTCCCCTTCGCTTACATGATGTCGAGGCCCCCTGCTGGTGTCAGGACTTTTCCTAACCTTCTGACTATCTTCTACGGGCGTTTTGTGTTTCTTTTCATGGTCACCCACCGCTTCCGTCGTATCTTTCCCATTTGCTTCATGCTTCCTCTTCTTCACCTTCCCTGCCGAAGACTTCTTTCTGCTATTCTCTTCAAACTTTCCGCTTTCTAGCTCCGCATGGTGGCTACTTCCTTTCTTCTTACGCAACGCTGAATCTGATGCCTTTCCGTGGCTGGACTTCTGTGGTGGTTCTGGGCCCACTGCACCACCATTCCTCTCATCCTCAGATGCCATCCCTCTCACAAAAATATCAAAGTTGCTGTTCAGAAGCTACCCTTCCTTCCTCATCAATGCCCGCTGGGACTGAACGCCTGCAATGCTGCATGCGTTGGCAATGGCAATGCGGGGCACAATGAACAGTGACCAGTGGCAGCCTTCTTGTCGGCACTGGTAACGTCAAAATTGCCGTTTGCTTCAACCACCCCGCGCCCGAGACACCATTACCAGGCTGGCTACTTCTAGGGTTCCGTCACTAGCGGAGTCGATTGAAAATTGCATGGCCTTCTTCCTCTTCTCCCTTGAACTTGGAAGTTGGGAGGTTGAACTCTATTATAGACTCTACGGTATTATAGGGCAGCAGTAGTTCAGAGAACATCAGAATTGTGCCAACGGCGATTGAGAGGAAGGGGTTCCCTGAAAGGCTGCAGCCATGGAGGGTCTAGCAGCAAAGAGGAAGCAGGCGGATGGAGTGGCTGATCAGGCAAAGGCCCCCGGGCCCCCCGCTAAAGTGCAAGCTGTCGGAAGTGTTCCGTTGATAGCCCCCCCGTGCACACACGAAGTGGCTTTGCCCTCGGATTACCAGCCCCCTGACGGTGAAAGAGAAGCGGGGTTAGGCGACATTCATCACCCTCAGTATAGTGGGCCCATGGCCAAAGAGTTCCCTTTCAAACTAGACGCATTTCAGCAGATGTCCATCTCGTGCCTCGAGCGGCGGGAGTCGGTGCTCGTGTCAGCACACACGTCAGCGGGTAAAACGGCGGTGGCGGAGTATGCCATAGCGATGGCGTTCCGGGACAAGCAAAGAGTGATATATACCTCGCCGATCAAAGCGCTGAGCAACCAGAAGTACAGGGAATTGGAGACGGAGTTCGGGGACGTGGGGCTGATGACGGGGGACGTGACAATCTCCCCCAATGCTGGGTGCATCGTGATGACCACCGAGATCATGCGGAGCATGTTGTACCGGGGGTCGGAGGTCATGCGCGAAGTGGCATGGTGAGGAGGCCTCCTCTTTGTAGGAGGAGTGTCATGTTTGAGAACAAGGGGGCGCCAAGGCTGATGGAAGGGTGGTGGATCAGTAGGTGGTACTGTGTTGAGGGTAAAAGGGTCAATTGGGACATAGACTGATTTGCCAGGCATGATAGCATAAAAACACTTGATTAAATGCTGCTCTACGATGTCAAAACCAGGCACTTCAATGGAAGACAACATAGAACTTGTGCCCACTTGATCTTCTCTCTAGTTCGATTGTTTGGTGAACCCCCTTCTAATTGGCACATCGCCACGATTCCCACCACAAGAGCCAGCGCCATGCCTGTGCTTTTTCGTCTCATTGACTTACTTGATTTCAGGTTTCTCAAAACTTTTGCCAGCAGTGTTCTCAGTGGGCCTCGCATCCATTGATCAACAGCATACATGCAATAGCTTTTCCCAGCGCCACTATTGAGTAACACTCTATGTCTTCTATCTCCATGTCCGCCAAGTTGGAAAGGACGAGCTCACCTGCAGCTCGTTCACTCCCATAGTCCGTCTGTCCCTTTGTTGGCCTGTTGCGCCCACCACTTTCTTTTCGGGCAAATACGAACCTTACCTCCCCAATCTTCCAGGGTCATCTTCGACGAGATCCACTACATGAAGGACCGCGAGCGCGGCGTGGTTTGGGAGGAGAGCATCATCTTCCTCCCGCCGGCCGTCAAAATGGTCTTCTTGTCTGCCACCATGTCCAACACCACCGAGTTTGCCGAGTGGATCTGCGCGGTGCACAACAAGCCCTGCCACGTGGTCTACACCGACAGGCGGCCCGTCCCGCTGCAGCACTACGCATTCCCGGTTGGGGGGGCGGGGCTGTACCTCGTCGTGGATGAGAAGGTGCGGCGGGTATCTGGGAAACCTACGGCACTGTGATCTTACTATCGCGTTAATTAGAAGGCGGATATTAGCTTAGACATTAGACATGGAATTTGCCAAGCCTGCATTCGTTTTCTTGCAAGTTTAAAGTCTGGTTTAACGTCACCATTCTCGACATGCTTCGAAATCGTAGAAGATCTTGTCCTCACTCCCCACAAAAGACCATGGGATATTTCAATCGGTCTTCAGTGTTTCTACAGGTTTTGACAGTCTGAAAATGATAGACTGAATCAAGGCAAAATCTAGTCAATTTCCCAACCCTTCAAGTCATCGTGTGATTGCCACGAAGGTTTGTCATCACGCCTCCACGTCGTTGCTGCCAGGGCAACTTTCGGGACGAGAACTTTACGAAGCTCTTGGCGACCTTTGGAAAAGACAAGGACGGCGAGCTGGGCAGCAAGCTGGCCAACGGGGGCAAGATCACGGACCGGCCGCCGCCCAAGCGGAAAGGGGCCCCCGAGAAAACGGAGAACAAAGATATCATCAAGATCATCAAGGTGCGGAGCGCTTGCAACGCTGTGCGGGCTTGTCGGCCTGCCCCTTGACGTTTTCAAGCTCGACAACAGGTTTGTTCTCATTATGATTGTCGGTGTCCCTTCTCAGCCCTTCTATCAGACGAAGTGTCCTTGTTCTGTGATGTTCTGCAGTTCGCTCCTTTCAGAACAGGCGTCCCCGTCGATAGTGGAGGGACCACGGAACACTCTGGTTCGCTTCGTACTCGATTGTGAATCTTGGCATACATACAAATCACGGCTCGCTGCCCTTTCATTGACAATTTAAAAGTCTTCTTTCGTTTTCAAACAGCAAGTTTGGAGACCGTCGTTTTCGTGGATATAGCCCTCGAAGTTTAGCCTCGCAGCCCCGTACCGATTGTCGCTGACGTCCGTCTCGTGCAGATGATCAAGGAGCGGCGGCTACACCCAGTCATCGTTTTCAGCTTTGCGCGGCGTGAGCTGGAGTTATTGGCGGCTGACGTGGCCCACAAGCTGGACTTCAGCACCGCCGAAGAGGCGGAGAACATCGAACAGGTCTTCAACAGCGCCATCCAGGTGTGTCTGCATGCGTTTTGAGAGGTGTTGTCGACATTGGCTGCTGCAAGTGAGGGTGGAAGAGCGTTGGTGAATAGAGTCCGTCTCGGTTCCCTCGCGCCGAGACAGCTGGGTTGGTCCAATTGTTCGATGCACTAAGCTCATAATCTTCTTGAACACGAGGCTGCTTTCCAAAGGCTTCAAAGGAACATCGGGTACAACTCAGGTTTTGCGAGTCCGTTCCCAAGCTGACAGGTAAGAAGCATGTTCTTTTCAACGAAAACCCTTGCAAAAGGGGTATCTGTTGTATCTTGTCTGTATTGCCATTTCCGAACGACAGTTGAGAAGCAATCCACTCCAAGTTCACACCCATCCTCCGTTCCCTCTTTTTCCAATCTGCTCGCGGAGTACTTTCTCCCTTGAAAGTCGACCTTTCGAGAAACCTTTGACAATCGGAAAAGGAAACGCAAGAAATAACTCGACTCCGCGCCCGACTCCGCAGTGCTTGAGCGAGGAGGACCGCGCGATCGACGCGGTGGCTGGCGCGCTGGGCATGCTCAAGAAGGGCGTGGCGATCCACCACTCGGGGCTGCTGCCCATCATCAAGGAGATTGTGGAGCTGCTCTTCCAGGAGGGCCTCGTCAAAGTGCTCTTCGCCACAGAAACGGTAAGCCCACAAACCTGAGGTTTTCGCACTGGTTTTGAGCTGTTGAGTTTGTCGGGCAAGGTTTGGAGCCGTGTGTTTCCTTGTTACGGACACGGTCCTTTGTGGATCTTGAACGCGGGATTTGGGACGGTTTGGGTTGCAACTGTAGGACAACATTTGCAGCTCCAGTCGGGTCATCGTTGATGGGACTCTGTCAAGTTTCCAATTATTGTTGTTCCGTCGTCGTTCCGCACCGCAGCCAAAAGAAGTATCGCAATGCCGACCCTTGGTATGGATCTGCAATCATTCCTCGGTTCTAATCCATCGCTCCGAAAGATTCGAAACGACGGCGTCGAGTACTTTCCCATCTGACTCAATCGGACAATGCTAGAACCAATGCAGCACACAAAGGATTGCGCCGTCAGTTTCTTGCGCGAGATCGTTCAAATGGTCTATTGGTTGGCTCGCTCAAGCCGCTGATCGCCCCCGCTCCTGTCTTGCAGTTTGCGATGGGCCTGAACATGCCGGCCAAGACGGTGGTCTTCACACAGGTCCGCAAATGGGACGGCGAGGGCCACCGCTACATGTCCTCCGGTGAATACATCCAAATGAGCGGCCGCGCGGGGCGGCGCGGGAAGGACGATAAAGGCATAACCATTACCATGGTGGATGACCAAATGGACATGCCCACGTGTAAAGAGATGATGCTGGGGCGGCCCGCGCCGCTGGAGAGCACGTTCAAGCTGAGCTACTACACGCTGCTGAACCTGATGAGCCGAGCGGACGGGCAGTTCGGCGCGGAGCACGCGATCCGCCACTCCTTCCTGCAGTTCCTCCACGAAAAGGTGCGCCGCGAGATATTCGTAAGACAAAGATGAGCCACTGGATTTATGGATAGCGGTGGTGATGTGATTGTGCGAAGAGCAATGTACAAAGGCAACAGCTGTCAAAATGAATGTGTGCTGTTCACCCTTTCAGTGTGGATCTCTGCAAGGGGAAGCTCGCACGCAGGCTGGCTTGCGACTTGCTTTTGTGCTCGAGCACCGTGCTTGTGTTCGACCCTGTATGCAACCCCCCTTTGTCGTTAAGTTCGTGAGGAGTGTTTGGCTTCTGAGTGTGTCAACTATGGCTGGAGCTCTTGACTGCTGGCGCGTTTGCTGCCTGTTTAGTCGAAAGCTGCGCTCGCCTGGGCATCGTAGAAAGTTGCGCATGATACTGGTGGAATGCCGCCATGTATGTTGCTGACCTTCTCCTTATCGCACGATCCACAACGGCTCTTATCTTCAATTCACTTTTTTAAGACCGACTCTCTCCGAATGCAAACGCGGTACGTGTGCACCACCTAAAGGATGCCACGTGTCTTGCAGAAGCGGCCCAAGCTGGAGGCCGACGCCGCCGAACTGGAGCGCCAGTCGGCGGCGATTGTGGTGCCCCCCCCTGAGTCCGCGGACAGCTACAAGAAGCTGCGCGTCGAGATCGCGGCGCTGGAGAAGCTCATAATGGCCGAGGTCCTGCGGCCGGACCGGTGCCTGCACTTCATGCGCCCGGGCCGGCTCATCCAGGTAATCCTCGGTCCTGTGAACAGTATGCATTTTGCGGTTCACTGAAAATACTAAGCCAAAGGATCACCCGCTCCGCACCTGTGTACCTACCCTATTTGCTTAAGTATCTTTACCCGTCTTCATTAGTGTTAACTGGCTGTTATCTTTCACTACATCTATCAGAATTTCATACAGGTGAGGGGAAACGGGCGTACACATACTGAAGTTTAGGCATAAGTCTCAGCGCACTGCACTAACTCACCCTACCAGTCCAATCTTGTCTAATCGAGACTTGCGCTCTTCGACAGTGTCGAAGGGTAGTGGGCACCGCGTTCACGCTTAAAGCGACTCCCATTGCACCTTGAGGTATTTCAGGAATGCCCGGTCTTTCGTTTTCTCAAGTGCAGATACTTCCAGTTTTAGGGTCTGAGGTACTCAGGAGGAAACGAGGTCCGTGTCTCGCCTTGATGCTTGTATTGGCGTGAAGATGGCAGGGAGGTGCATGTATTGACACTTTTGACAGGGACCGGGTTCAAGCCGCTCATCGCAGTGGACTTTCGTCCCAGTCCGACTCAGGCGAACGGAGCTGTTCTGACAGGACGGCCCTTGAAACACCAAACATGCAACGGTAGAGGTTACCGACTTTTTGAACGGCTTCCTTTCCTCCAGGTTCACGACGGAGTCGACGAGTGGGGCTGGGGCGTCGTCGTTTCGGTGGTCAAGCGCACGCCCCCGGCAGCGAACGTGATGCGGAACGGTTCGATACCCGCCCCGGCAGAGTCCTACATGGCCGACACGCTGCTCTACTGCGCGCCGGACAGCGGGAGAGTAGACCGGAGTCGACGGCCGAAACCGCGGCCGTGTTCCCCGGAGGAGGAGGGCGAGATGCAAGTGATCCCCGTGCAGTTGACGCAGATCACGGCGGTCAGGTGAGCCGTTGGGACAGTGTTTGGCTCAAGGGAGAGTGACCTAGAGGACTATCTAAAAGTAGGACCTTGTACCTTGGGAGTATAGCTTTCCTGTTTTGCAGCCCAATGCACAGGAATTCCTGACTTATCTATCCACCAGATGCGATACCTCTTAACCCATTCTTTGGTGCACTCACTCGCAATGGTCCCTGTTTTCGCCCACTTGAAAACGAATGCCGTTTGTACATCCAGCTTGCAACCTCAAACGGTCGGATCCTAAGTGCCTGAACTGGCGACCTCATCACCAAGCCGTTGATCTTAGAATCCTTCGAGTCGTGCTCTTCCAAACCCCGCAATTTCGTTGCTCCTTTGCCGCAGCTCGCTGCGCGTGACGCTGCCGGGCGACTTGCGGCCCGCGGAGGCGCGGCGCATGGTGCTACAACAAGTGCGCAGTATGGAGCAGCGCTTCCCGGACGGCCTGCCTCGGTTGGACCCCATCGAGGACATGGGCATTCGGGACGACGCGTTCCTAGACGCGGTGCAACAACTGCAGGACAGGGAGACAGAGCTGCTGGAACACCCGCTTTTCAAGGTCAGCCTCCGGCGGATCGCACTCATCCTCATGCTCAGTCATGTCATTCGTGACTAGTCTCTTTCGTTGTTGTTTCCTTGCCCGCTGAGGAAAGGAAGGAGGACGAGGAGGCGGGAGCTGCTTTGCTGCATGGTCTTTTCGGTCTTACGTCGCTACTGTCCTCCACATGTTTCGACACCACCTGAGATGGGTTCTTGGCACTGCAGAAAGCAGCTCAATCGACGCCGTGTATGTTGCAGTCTGGCAGCGAGGCGGAGACGTACGCGGCGATGCAGAAGAAGGCGCAGCTGGACGCGGAGGCCGCCAAGCTCAAGCTCCAAACCACCGCGGACTCGCAGGTGGGCCCCGAGCGTATGCGCATACTTACTTTTAGGGTTTTAGGGGCCTTAGGTTCTTTAAACCTAACCCGAAACCCTGAAACCCTAAAAAGCAAACGGAGGAACTTCAATGTTATCTTCAAAAGATTCTGGCAAATAGAACTCTTGCCGTTGCGCTCCCTGTGCCTGAGAATGAGTCTTTCTTGCTGGTCGAGTGTCTGATGTCGAGGTACGGGCCGGCTTTTCGGATCGATTGCTGCTTGCTATGATTTTCTGTGACCATGCAGTCTTGGAAAGTCGAAAAAGAAAGCCGTCCTTACTCTTAATCACAGCTGCGATTTTGTAAGCCAACGTTGAGGTACTGCGCTTCAGTTCCTGCATACCGGCAAGACGATCATGTGAAGAAACTGCCTCATCCCCGGCTGCACCTGTTCCGCGACGACTGAGCAACCAGACCACTCGCTGCACGTCTGGCATTTTAGCTTCCTCGTTTCGAAAGTGAAATGAACGGGCACTCACGTGTTCATCCACCCTTCCTCTCCCCACCTTCCAGCTGCACCTGTTCCGCGACGAGCTGCGTAACGGAATTACTTATTTCACCAGCTCCCCTTCGTATCACTGTCTCCTGGAAACAAAGTAACAAAGGGACTCCCGTCTCTCCCCCACCCCCAGCTGCAATTGTTCCACGACGAGCTGCGCAACACATACTTTTTTGCACATTGCACCACTGCTACTTTCGTTCAAGTGAAGAGTTCTTACAATCATCAACATTTACCCCCCCGCTTCCAGCTGCACCTCTTCCGCGACGAGCTGCGCAACCGCGGGCGCGTGCTGAAGCGGTTGGGCCACATAAACGGCGACGGCGTGGTGCAGCTGAAAGGGCGCGCTGCGTGCCAGATCGACACCGCGGACGAGCTGCTGGTCACGGAGCTCATGTTCAACGGCGTCTTCACGCGCCTCGACGCGCACCAGATCGCGGCCGTCGCCAGCTGCTTCATGCAGATGGAGAAGTCCAACAAACAGGTGGGAAGCAGGGATGTTGGTTCTTCTTTGACGAGGTTTGACTTGGTGGACTGGAGGCATCGAGTAGATATGATAGCTGTCTTCTGCGTTGGAGAATGAGCACTGCAGCAGACTTCTGACTTGCATACTTAGCAAAACCGGAGGACATCAATGGCGTGCTTTGTGGTCAGGAATGAGTTTGGCATTGTTGGGGGCGGGTTCGTGATGAGACGCAGACCTCTTTGAGTCCGCTGGTATCTTACATCTAACAAATTCGCCTTGAAGGGGGCAGCAGGCCTTTTTCGGCCCCCGGTTTGAAGTGGGTGCGTCGATCCAAGACGACGAGCGAGAGCTTTCTTGTGGGTCATTTATACAGGCGAAACTTGCTGCCCGCCTTCTCAATGCAAGAAGGCTTCGTCATGCATCTTTTCAAGAAGCCGGAGTCAAGGACTTCCGGAGAAGCCGCCTGACAAAAGACGTTGTTTGGCAACGATGAAAGCAATGTTGATCCCTGCTCCCGCTTTTTGGTTGCCAGGTAAATTCGATCAAGGAGCTGCACGAGCCGCTATCGGCGCTGCGCGAGACTGCGGCGCACGTGGCGACGGTTCAGGAGGAGTGCAAGATCGAGATCGACGTCGACGAATATGCCGACAGCTTCAAGCCCTTCCTCATGGACGCAGTCTACGCCTGGTCCAAGGTGCGGCCCAATCCTTGTCTGTCTTAACCGTCAAGTTGATATAAAAACCTGTGGCAAAAATCCGTCTTACTTAACCTTCTGGAGTTCTCAAAGTTGTCCTTCTTAACTGCGACAACCACGTGGCAAAGGCTGTCTCTCTTGGTCTTCGGATCTGCAGACACCAGGTGGTAAAATTGTCTTTCTTAAGATTCAGTATTCAAAGCCGGGTTGTTGGTTATCGTCAGGTCAGGCAAGTCAGCCGTAGCGCACATGCGTGCAACGAAAGTTTTTCCAATGTAGCAGAACCGTGTTAAACCACCGGAGCTCAGAATCTTTAGCCCTCTCCGAATCTGGCGTAAGCAGACTTTGCTGAATTGACTATGTTACTCATGTTATGGTACCAAATGAGGTCATGTTCGTGACACTTATCTTCTCAACCGACAGGGTGCCAAGTTCTCTGAAGTAATAAAGCTGACGGACAACTTCGAGGGGAGTCTAATACGAGCAATGCGGAGGCTAGACGAGCTGCTGAACCAAGTGAGTATCACCGGTCAGATTGGTTGACAATGTGGGATTCTATTTCCGAGCATCTTCATGCCATAATACCTTGCAGAATATGTTTGCGACAACTACTGCTTGTTGTAAGAATCCTCTGCAGAAGATAGGCTCTGCTTTGCAAGTTTTTGCGTTTGGCGCGCAACTGGTATGATGGACATGCAGCAAGCCGCAATGCCCCGTCTTCCGTATCGATTTGGCCGCTGACGTGCTGTGTGCTTGGTGCAGTTACGAACAGCAGCCAAGACTATCGGGGACGAGAACCTGGAGGAGAAGTTCCAAACGGCCAGCGACAGTATACGACGAGGCATCGTCTTTGCAAACTCTTTGTATGTATGATACGCAATTCCTGGGGAGGACTGTTCAAGAGAGTATATAAGATTGATTGTCCAACTGAAGCGTAGTAGCCGGAACTTGAAGCCCGTGCACGCTAGCCGCCGGCGCCCAGGCGCAGTCAATCACTGGTTCGCGCTGCACATACAGTAGGTTGCCTGTGTGCAAGACAATCGCCTTCATGATGTGATTGCATCCAACGAGTACATGTTCATGTTGGCAGGGCCATGTGGGCTAGCATCATGAATTGTCCGAGCTCACGGCATGCTGTATAGCTAGTTAGCTCCACTAGTGCAGCCTGTTCAATACGCGGTGCAATGTACCACATGCATGATGTCTGATCGGAAGCGTATACCAAGATTTTCCCGATCCATGATTCCAAGGACTCAAATGCAGCATGGGAGAATGATGGCTGCGCAGGCGGCCGCGGCCGCGGCGAGTTGTACAGACGGTCGACACAATACTCGAGTGGCAGAGCCGGATCAGCACTCTCACTACTTGCGCAGCAGATATATGCATCAGCAGGCATGCATGCAGGCTGGGGCCGTCAGGGCGGCCAAGTTGAGTGCATTTCCTCAGCCAACATTCAAACCATGCAACTGCTTGTCATGTGACGGTCAACCCGGCCAGACGTGAACATGCATGATACTGCACTGACGTGCAGAAGACAATCGAGCTAGGCTCATATTGAGTATATTCGGCAACTCGTATTAGGCGGCCAGTTGATGAAAGGCAACCATCCCAGCTGTTTTATGCCCGATGGCTGATGGCAGCTCGTCCTTGTCAAGTCCGAAGTAAGTTCGTTCATGTGACTTTCGAATCAACAACACTGGCATATCCACATGCTTACCAACCTTCCAAGCTTCGCTGAACACTTTTACATCTGCCCCTCGTGCAAAACGCGAGGCAGACAGGGAGGCTCGTGCGAACGGTCCCCTCGCTCAAGTCTTTCTATCATATTGCAATACCTGAGTGCTTATGCAGCTTCCTCCGCGGCTTCTGCTGCGGGCTCCTCTTCCGATTCGTCCTCTTCCGCGAGCGCACCCTTGGGTGGGTATCGCTCGTTCAAGTGCTGCAGCATCGACTTTGTGATGACCAGCTTGTCGGCGCGCAGGATGTCGTACAGGTTGACGGCGCCGGGGGTCATGACCTTCGCATTGTTGATGTTGCTGATGGACTTGGCAACGGCCCGAGGGATGGGGGCGTGGAGCAACAAGAGCACGTGCTCCTCCTCCGCAGCAACCCCCCAACTGCACACCAAAATCAGATTCAAACCAAGATTCCAGCTGCTTCCAAAGCCCAAAAATCTCACAATACATTATATACAGAAACATACAAGACAGAGAAGCTGTCTTCTCCCATGGTTTGCAAGATGTTTCGACGTCTTAGCAGTACTCCTGCAAAAGATCGGAACTTCTCATCTGCTGCATGTGGTAGTCAATTCCTTTAATGAAAGGCTTAACTCCATCCAACACCCACTGATTGTGTTGGATGAGTTTTCCCAAGGAACGACATGCTGATAACTTTTCCCCCTCTTCACGAAAGTTCAGGCTACCAGCAGGCTTCTCCAGAGACTGCATATGTCAATGTTCCTGGTTGAGGTGCGGGCCTTTGGGGACAAGGAGAAACAGAAAGGATGTCAATAACAGCACATGCCCAATCGTGTGCAGCGAACTGTGTACAAATGTGTACATTGGTGGTTGAAAAGCTACATTCTGTTTCTCTGTAAAGCAGGACCATCAAATTCAAGTACGCGACTGCCAAGGGCGATAGACAAGGTGTCATGCAAACGCTGCTGGATTGATCAGGTGGCGCTATGGGTCCACTTGCTGCGAAACGAACATCGTGTGGAGGAGACAGTGCAAAAGCCAGCCACAAATGTGCTCCTGCGCCTTGTATGCTTCCGCAGCCGCACCAATATGGTAGCAGATGCGAACATCACCCTTCAGCCACTTACAAAAGCATTCCTTTGAAGGAGGTTGCTCTCACTGCAGACCAGGAAGCACTATGCTAGCCAGGTTGATACGCAAAAGGAATCCCACGAGACCAAGATTAGTTTCCCTAAAAGGACAGAAAAACTGCGTCACACAGAACAGTCGGAGTGCTACACGGACAGCAAAGATGACGACGGGCCAGGCACAACCATCAGCCTGTCACACCATTACCAAAAGCCACGACATTGTGGGTGTGAGTCTGAGAGCTTGGCGTCATTCTGCATTCTGCATTCTACAATCCCCCAGTACGTTCATTTACAAGAGAAACCAGCACAGGCGCAAACGTACTGCTCGAGGCAAGAACCAGGAGGCCAGTGGAATAAATCAACCATTCCGAAAAGCGAAAAGCGCCATCGAACTTAGTGATCAACGGCGTGGCACGACTCCCAATGCAGAGTCGCAGTGGCACTCCTTGAAATATTTGCCACAAACCCTACCTTTGCAATGCACTGATCATCTTCTTTGTGCTCGGCTCCTCAAACTTGTCATCGAAGTCCTCCACCACAACTGTGCTAGTCGCCGCACTCTGCAGCGCCGTGCTGATGGACAGCCGCTTCTCCTTCTTGTTCATCTTGATCCTCCAGCTCTTTGACCTCGGCCCAAATGCAACTCCTCCCCCCACAATCAACGGCGACCGGGTGGACCCCCTCCTAGCATTGCCCGTGCCCTTTTGCTTGTACGGCTTCCTGCCTCCCCCCCGAACCTCAGACCGGGTCTTGGTGTGCGCATTCCCCTGCCTCTTATTCTGGAGCTCTGTGATCAGACCCCTGTGAACAACTGCGCGCGCCGTCTCGGGCCTGGCAGCGTTCAAGTCAAGGGTCTCTGTGCCGAGAGGCTTGCCTGAAAAGTCCAACAGGTCGAGGGTTGCCGCCATTACCACACCGGCCGTCCGCTTGTTGCATCGTGCCAGCTGGAATGCATCTCGCTGCTGCTTCAGCAACAGAGTGTTGGACTTGAGGCCTGAGAAGGCAAGGAAAGGGCGGGAAGAGGAGCACACGCTGGCCTTTGCTCGGCAGGAGACACCGCCAGCACTGCCCACTGTGCGAGCGACAGCGGCAGTCGCCATGGGGAACACTTGCAAGGGCCTTCAAAGCTACTGCTAAAGATTGGTGATGTCCACTACGGTATGTTGACGTCAATGTCTCAGGCCATGCGCCCAACCAGAAACTGAAAGCGCAGGCGCTCTTGCAAGCACCCCTACCCAAGCAGTGTCTTCCCCCGCAGCTCAGCTAGAGGCTTCTTCCTCGATTCAATGTCTGTTACGCGCAGACACAACTGACTCCTTACTTTGGAAGAGCGTTTCATCCCAATTACTAATTTTCGCATGCTGTGCCGCGCAATCTGCACAGGGACCTTTTTCAGAGCTCGTGCAGTATCGGAGGAGGAACAGGGCGCAACTTTGCCACTGCAGCCTGTATAAGTTGTAACCTGTTTGTGCCTTGGGCAGCGATGTTGGTAGGCGCTGCTCCCGTTGGAGCTCTAATATTGCGGGCTTCTGTTCAGAGGCGCTGCTAGCGGAAGCACTCGTTCCCTGATTGTATGCACCTTAGTCGGGTTTGACTACTCCTTGCACTTTAAAGCTCATTCGTAAGGTGAGGTATGCTCCTGCTTCTTCCGCTACTTCAGCGGGACCTACTGGGTTTTAAGATTGCTTTCTTGAAGTGGAATTGTAGCTTGAGGACTACGCCTTTGCCCGCAAGTTTCCATCTGCTTGTTTCTGCTCCTGAACTTGATGGTAAAGGTCCTCACTTTCCAAGCTCTTGGAAGCTATCTTGAAAGTCAAGGAACCAGAAGTCTTAGCAATTGCACAGTTGCAACAGTCGACCTACGATTTGGCAAGGAAAAGGTGCACACAAGGGTGCACTTACTGGTTGATCCGGCTCCGCAATTGTGCATAACGGCCGCGGCAGCCGAGTTCAGGTTGCATGACGATGTTGCCTTGCCTGCATCAGGTATACTGGGCCACCCTGTGCAAGATGGATCAAGGCCGAGGCTTTTGCAGTGTCTCTGGGCTGCTGCATACAGGCTCCTGTGGACCCTTAATATGATTGTAAAACCGTCAGTTTACGATCAGATTCTTTTGGCCGTCCTCTGTTGTCTCGCTTTTCCACAGGTTCAATGTTGCGCATCAACAGGAATCTTCCCCCTGCAGTTTAATTCACAGCCTTGCTGCCATGGCGGAACCCTCGGGAGACCGCAGCCCAAGCCCTGACGTCAGCGCTGGCGGCCTGAGCTCCCCCTTCGAGCCGCTGCTCAGCCGCAGCATGTCGCCCGAAGCAGAGGAACACCATGCGCCGTCCGGACCCCTCCCACAAGAGGGGCCGCGGTCCCCCCTCCTGCGGAGCCCCAGTCCCCGAGCCGACGAAGCTAGCCCCCACTTCAGCCCCACAGCGGATGGGGAGGCGCCCGTCAGGCGCGCAAACGCGAGCGTGACGCCGAGCCCGACGCCCGAGAGGATCGTCATGCTGAAGCCGCCAAAAGCGACGCCGGACCACCGGAGGGGGCAGCGGAGTCCCAGCCCCAGCCCGATGAGTCCTCGGAAGAGAATGGGGAGAGCCGGGGGCGAGAGGCTGGAAGAAGTGCCGGAGGATGAGGAGTTGAGGAAATTAAGCAGGTATGGGGGGGAGGACGATCCGGAGGATGAAAGGAGGGGGGGGAGGGAGGAGCGGAGTAGCAGGCGGAGCGATGAGGAGAGGAGGGATAGGCGGCGAGAAGATGACAGGCGCGACCGGAGGGGGGATGATGACCGGCGCGATCGGAGGGGGGAGGATGACCGGCGGGAAAGGAGGCGGGATGATGATGAGGATCGGTATAGGGACCGGCGTCGAGATCGGTATAATGACAGGACAGGGGATGACAGGCGGGAAGACCGGAGACGGGGGAACGACGACGGCGATTGGGAGCGGCGCGATCGAGATAGAAAGAGAGACAGGGGGGAAAGGGAGGACGACAGGCGGGACAGGGGCCGGGGAGAGCCTCGTTTGCGAGAGGATGAAAACGGGAGAGATAAGGAGCTGAGGGAAGAGCGAACCGAGCCCGACGGAGCAAACGGAAAGGCTCCGGTTGTTGCAAACGGCCCGGCGAGAGCGAACATTGCGGCGCTTACGCGGACGGGGGGTGCGTACATCCCCCCGTTCAAGCTGGCGCGGATGATGCAAGCGGTGGATGACAAGGCTAGCAAGGAGTATCAACGGCTCACGTGGGATGCGCTGCGCAAGTCGATCAACGGGCTCATCAACAAAGTCAACACGGCCAACATCCGCAACATCGTGCTCGAGCTCTTCTCCGAGAACCTGATTCGTGGGCGGGGCTTGTTCGCTCGTTCCCTGCTCAAATCCCAGCTCGCGTCGCCCACGTTCACGCCCGTCTACGCAGCGCTCCTAGCGGTGGTTAATACCAAGTTCCCGGAGCTGGGGGAGTTAGTGCTGAAGAGGGTCGTGCTGCAGTTCCGGCGCGCGTTCAAGCGCAACGACAAGCCGCTGTGCCTGGCGGCGGTCAAAATGATCGCGCACCTAGTCAACCAGCAAGTCGCCCACGAGGTGATCGCGCTCGAGCTGCTCACGCTGCTCCTGGAAAAGCCAACAGAGGACAGCTTTGAGGTTGCTGCGGGTTTTGTGAAGGAAGTCGGAGCGACTCTGGCGGACATGTCGCCTCAGGGGCTGCACGGCATCTTCGAGGCAATGCGCAGGATTGCGCAAGAAGGCGAAGTTGGGCTGCGGGCGCAGTACATCTTCGAGGACCTGTCGGCGGCCAGGCGGACCAAGTTTGAGGCGTTCCCTGCCGTGGGGAAAGATTTGGATTTGGTTGAAACGGAAGACCAGATCACGCACGAGGTGTCGCTGGAGGACAACTTGGACCCCGAGACAGCGCTAGGTGAGTGTGCGATTCTTTGATCATGCAAAAAGCCTCCTGTCAAGGAGCGCAGCCGATTCTGAAGTTATGGTTTCTTAACAGAAGCCTCTTTCAGATACTGAGGCAAGCCATTTGTGGCAGGTCGTTTCTATCATGGTTAGGAAGTTGTGGGTTTTCAGCAAAAGCATCTTTGGCAAGCCGCTTGTGTCAGGTCGTTTCGATCACGGGTGTGCTGAATTGACCAGTGTTGCATCAGCGTCCTCGGTATCCAACTATTGAAGTAGTTATTGAAGTGGTTACACTTGCCCATCCTAGCTGTTTGGTTTCTGATTTGTGCACGATTGAGCACTTTGGTTTTCTGCTCGGCGCACAGTTCAGGTCCTCATAGCCCTTTCTTACAATTTGCGATGGAGTTTTGATCATTCCCTGATTGTTGGTGCAGACATCTTCAAGGAGAGCCCCACTTACCTGGAAGACGAGGCAGCCTACGAGAAGGTCAAGAAGGAGCTTCTTGGAGAGGTAAGGCAGAGCAGGTCTTGGTTGGAGAAAATGCTAGCATAAAGGTCTGGCTGCCATAGGTCTCCGACTAAGGTCTGTTTCAACTTTGGTGACTGTCTGAATCGAACTAGAGAGGGCGAACTCGTCCTACTGACCGACTCGGACACTGAGCACTTACCCAGATCCCTGTTCCAGACCCGTGACTACCCGCTGTCATTCATTCAAGCCCTTACTTGCTGTAGTGCAATCGAAACGCGTTTTCTTCCTGAAAGCGCGCCTGGGCACGTTTGAGATTTTTGCGTAACTTTGTTGCAGGAGTCTGAGGAAGAAGGTGGCGAGGAGGGCGAGGACGACGAAGAAGAGAGCGACGAAGAGGACGAGGAAGAAACGGAGGAGCAGATGCAGATCCGCGACGAGACGGAGACCAACCTGGTGAACCTGCGGCGTACGATCTACCTGACCATCATGTCCAGCGTCGATTTTGAGGAGGCGGGCCACAAGCTGCTCAAGATACACCTGGCGCCTGGGCAAGAGGTAAGGCCGACCGGGGCTAGGGATTTTTGGGCGGAATTGTCGGATTTGTCGATTTCAAACTCTTGGGTTTTAAGTCTTGCTAGTCCACAGTTCCTTCAAGCAAGCGGTTTGTCTTCCTGTGGGCCTCGGATTGGCGTGCAGATGTCGGCTTTATGCATGGACCTATGTTGCGGGTGAACTCTTGCAGCTGCGGGCGCTCTCCTGGTTTCCCGTTGTCTGCCACGATATGAAAAAACGCTGTCCGTGAAACGAGCCAGATCAAAGCTGAGGTGTCTGCCAGCAAAAGCCTGCCAAGAAGTCCAGATATAATCATGAGCCTGTCTTCTGGTCACGTACTATCAACACTTGATTGTCGACTACTGGTGCTCGCCGAATGCGATGATTGGCAGCTGCACGAGCTGGCTGACGTCATGCTGACCGTTGTCCGTGCTGTGCTGTGCCCCAGATGGAGGTGTGCCTGATGCTGCTGGAGTGCTGCAGCCAGGAGCGCACGTACATGCGCTACTACGGCCTGCTGGGGCAGCGCTTCTGCAACCTCAACCGCACCTACCAGGCCAACTTCGAGGAGTGCTTCGTCAAGCAGTACTCCATGATCCACAGGTGCGTCAAAGTTACGATTTTCCAGCTTTGGCGTGTTCGCTACAAAAAGTTTGGGCTCTCGCAGCTCTTTTCCCTGCTTTGAAAGCAGGTGTAGATGCATACAAGCATGTCGAGCATATTTGAAAACCCGCTTTCATCAGATGCACTCGTCATGGATTGCGAAACAACGGCAGTCAAGGGGTTGTTGTTTTGGTCAGGCGAAAGCTCCCCAAAGTCAGACTTTGTCCGGGAAAGAGAGGCCTTACTTTCCTCTTTCCGATAGTTTGCACTTAGAACTCAACGCAACGACGGAGGACCCGTTTGCGGTTTTCCTTTCGACATGTTCACCCGCCCCATCTTCTGACTGTCCGCTTTTTCCACGTGCGCAGGCTGGAGACGAACAAGCTGCGCAACGTGGCCAAGTTCTTTGCCCACCTGCTGGGCACGGACGCGCTGGAGTGGCAGGTGCTGGGCTACATCCGCCTCACCGAGGAGGACACCACCTCCTCCTCGCGCATCTTCATCAAGATCCTCTTCCAGGTGCGGCCCCGCATGCGCTGCTCCGTTAGTCCAATTAGATCTTTTTTCTGGCCTGTGCATCTAGAGGTGTCCTTAACTCCCTGGGAAACATCACTGTTCAAATCATGGTTTACCATCACTCTTCGTCCGGTCGTTTTGCGATCGGCTTACCCTTGCACGTATCCTTCTCCTGTTGCTTCAAGGTTTTTCGGTGCCTCGGAAAGCATCTTGAACCCTCAGCCTGTGGTCGCAGACGTTGCTCTTGCCTCTCAATCTAGTTTCTGCGAAGCTGCCCGAGCAGCCCCTCCCTTCGACCGTGTTACGGTGATGTTTACAAGAGCTTTGCGTTCGTGTACACTTGTCCCCGTCCCCGTCCCATCGTCTGGATCTGACCCTTCTCTAAACGCAATTATCAACCCGCGGTTTCAGGAGCTGTCGGAGCACCTGGGCCTGCGTCAGCTGAACGCGCGGCTGACGGACCCGCTGCACACTGCTGACGTGGAGGGCATCTTCCCGCGGGACACGCCCAAGAACACGCGCTTCTCGATCAACTTCTTCACGTCCATCGGGCTCGGGGGGCTCACCGACGGCCTGCGCGAGCACCTCAAGAACATGCCCAAGCAGATCATGCAGCAGCAGCCGCCCCCGCAGGTGCGCGCCCCGCCGCCAGCTGGCGCCTCGAGCTTTGAAGCCTATACTCGTTTATGCCTCTGTCTTCGGCCTCTGCATGGCTTGGCTGCTTTGGACTCTTCTTGCTTTTTCCACGTCAAGGACCAATGCAGCAGCCGCCAGGGAACCACTCCATCCTGGGTCAGCGTTTCTCTCGGCTAAGAGTTCCTTGTCTTTGCTACCTTTGCACGTGCCCAGTGGCTTGGCAGCATGATATCCACATGCGTTTTGAATCCCAGTGTTCGAAAAGAAATTCCGTGTTTTCTCCTTTGCTTCCATTCTACAAACACCAATTCGCTTTTTCAGTCGCACCTGAGTCATTTATCCGCGCAATGCAATCTGTGTCGGGCATGTTCCAAGAAGCTGATCACAGCGGGGATGCAGCCACCGTGCGTGTGCCAGTCCTTCAGTTGTTACCTTTTCCAAAAGGACTTCACTTCGGTCTAGAGAGGTCGGCAGCCACGTGTGCGAGAGAAGGCTTCGTGTCATTGCATCGAGCGTCATCAACGCTTATGAGATACTCAAGTCCTCAATCGAGGGCGCTGAGGCGTTTGATTTAGGCGGTCCGTCAGTGTTCAACGGGTGTCCTATTGCGAGATTCAGGACTGCCTTCCCTTTGGAGCTTACCTGAGCGCTCGCAACCTGTTAAGCCCAGTCCTTACTTGTCTATGTTGCAGGCGGACGCATCCAGCAGCGGCACTGACAGCGACTCCGAGAGCGACAGTGACAGCGAGAGCGACTCGGAGTCGGACAGCGACAGGTGAGGCGAGAAGCGGTTTGAAGTGAAGGCTTGCCAAGATTCTGTGTTCATACTGAACGTGCAAAGCCAAAGTCTTTCTAGGAAACTTTGCAGCTCCTTAGCTAGTCTGCGCATGTGATGCAGCATGATGTGACGAATGCAAAGAACGAGAGACACAGGGTCAAAATTGTTTGTTGTGTCAATTGGACAGACCGATCAATCTTTTCTGATCGCTGCCCCTGACATGCAGTCGTGCTGGGTTTCTCAGTATCCCTTGCGTCGGGTGTGTTTCCTGAACCTCTCTTTGTTCAGAATAACGGTGGGAGTGTTTGCTGTTTCTGATATATGTGGCATCGCTGGCTCTTGCAGTGAGAGTGACAGCGAGAGCGAAGATAGTGAGGAGGAGCGGAGGCGAAGGAAGAAGAAGCGGAGAAAGGCATGAATTTTGGATTTCTTGTAGAGGGAGTTGGCATATGAGTAGGCTTCTTAGAGTTCTACCTTGCTTAAAGAACCTGTCCATGAAGCAGAGATGCTGGTCTAAAAGGCCGTGCCTTTCAAGCGGTGTTCAGTTTAAAAGCCTGGTCGATGGACTGCTGTTTGATTTTCCTCTGGCCGCAAGTCGACCGCGTTCAAGGCTCCACTTCTTGCGAAGTTGGGGCCTTTTGTAACCATAATTGCATGCTAGGCTCTTGCTTAACATGGATGGCCTGTTACGTACGCTGGTAGCTGTTGCTAGATATATAGCTGATGGTCTAGGTCAGAATCACTGGCTCGGCCGGTCACAACTCTCCGAGTCGTGCAAGTCTTCAAGGCACCAGCATATACAATGGGATTATGTCCTATATAACAAGCAAATTATACATATATAATCACATGTGAAGCTTCATCATGGTCACTGTCAAGCATGCATGCTGAAGCACGGACTCGTCGGAACGTATTGCATGCAATAATCTGTCATAGGAACGTTGACGGCCTGCCGAATTCATGCCAAGCCATAGATGATTCTTTCAACATTCAGCTGGTGATTGAGCAACGATCAACTTGCGCAGGTGATTGGGCATTCCGGACAGTATTCAGTAGGTATGCTTGACATACTGCATTGGCACGAAAACATCTTCAACAGAGAGGGCTTCTTCATTGCAAGACGCCCAGATTGGAGAGGCCATGGCGCCCATGACTTTTAAGTTTTGGATTAGCGACAATACGGCCACACGTGAATGCTCGAGGAGCATTGCATGGAATGAAAGGGCGAAAATCCCCGGCTGGCACTGGATCAGTCAAAGGTTTGCTGCATAATTCACAAGCTTGACATAATATGTACCCTCATATCTCTACACGACCTACAACCAGCTTGGTCCAAGCAAAAACCAGCAGCCACGCTGAGTGCATGTTGCACTGCTGCGGCTACCAGGAGCTCCGACATGACCATGTCACCCAACCTCTTTCTCTGTGCTGGCGAGTCCAACAACTTACGAGCAGCAAGACTTCTTCTTGCCATCCTCAGCAGAGGTGTCGCCCACGTTGATGGTGGTGCCCTTTGAGGGACCTGGGAAATACAAGAGCAGGAGTTTGTGAGCGACGCAGGGACTGCATCCCACATCCAGGTCATGAGATGTTTTGCGTGCTCATTATTTTCTCGTCTAACGAGCAGGGCTCTGAGCCTTGACAGCATCTCATGACAACTTCTGTCTCACATGACATCCTCCCAAATCTCTTGCTGCAGTACGACCAAATTGCGAGGTGCTGAGACCCGTCAGATCAATCAGCAGGAGCATGCTTCGGCAGCATCTAGAGGGTTCCCTTAGTCCAATTCTTTTGCTGCCATAAGCTTCCACTTTCAGTCGCAGTACCGACTGTGACCTTCTGATCCTCAATCCTTGTTGCGACCATGCTGAGCTGTCGCTTTGTGGCATCGTCTCACCTGCGGTGTTGCCGCCCTCTACAGGGTCAAACGCCTTCTTGCTGACAATGCGGTAGATCTCTGTCAGGATTATTTGGAACGCCTGCTCAACGTTGGTGGACTCCAGCGCAGATGTCTCAATGAAAAAGAGGCCCTCCTTCTCGGCAAACGCTTGGGAGTCCTCAGTAGACACCCCGCGCAAGTGCCGCAGGTCACTCTTGTTCCCCACCAGCATGATCACAATGTTGCTGTCAGCATGGTCCCTGGATGCAAGCAAAGTGCAACAATCAGCAAACAGCCATGGAATTGGCAGAAAGTAAGATTAAAACTGAATGAAATGGTCAGAGGGTTGATCGGGGTGAATACGCGGCTGAATACGTGCATGGGACTTGAGCAAGTGGAGCTCCATTCCTGCTGAGAAACTATTGGAACAAGGCAAAGGGGTACTGTGATCAAGGTGGAACCCACCTGCGTGATTCTGCGCACGCTATGCCACTGATCCCAAGTTTAAGCAGCTTCTAGAGTGACGCGGAGCTCTGACGTTGGGTGAACGTTGGGCAATGGGACTAGTAAGCTGTGAGTTGAAGTGCATTCCCAAGCTCCTAATGTGAAAGAGCACCTAAGATGTGTAACTGAGAGTCCCAACGACCAAAAGGTGACAGACTGCCCCTCACGAATGCGCGAAAGACAAAGCTGCAACCAATCTCTTGAAGATGGTTTAGGCCCCAGCCCCGCACGGGGGGCACTTCAAAGCAGAATCAGGCACACCTCCCACTTTGACAGGTATCGCACACAATTGTCTAGACTTCCAACCGCTCTGCAAAGTTGAACAAGACACTTTTGCGGCTGCACTCCCAGCTTTTTGTGCAATAGATTCAAGTTGGTTCAGTACGAGCTGAAGTTCAGCGGTGCACTCTAACCAATTGGCTCTGTCGGCCACCCTGTGATGAACCACTCAAGTAAGGACTTCAAGCCTGGAATCTGCAGAGCGCATATGCTTCAAAAACCCTAATACTTCCGAGTGATCTTTTCTATCTTCATTCTATCTGCATCAGTGGTAGCACTATCCCTGCAGAACTTTCCAGTTCGTGCCAACAGACCACCAGCACAAGAGTCCAATAAGTATCAGTAGCATCCGTCGATTTCCATAAGGTCTCAAGTTCAACCTACCTGAGTTCCTTGAGCCACCGCTCAACATTCTCGTAAGTAACATGCTTTGTGATATCGTACACCAGCAATGCCCCAACCGCCCCCCTGTAGTACGCGCTGGTAATGGCTCTGTATCGCTCTTGACCTGCAGATGGGAGCCAGAACAACTTTCCAGTTCTGTAAGCATACGAAGTAGAGGAGATGCATAGCAGATGATGGATCTAGAAAAGGCAGCAAGCAGCCATGTGAATGCGTGCACAGGCACTTTTGGAATAGAAGTTAGTCATTAGTTAGCGCCTACCTGCAGTATCCCAGATCTGTGCCTTGATTGTCTTTCCGTCCACCTGGATGCTTCGAGTTGCAAACTCAACCCCAATCGTGGACTTGGACTCTAGGTTAAACTCATTCCGCGTGAACCGCGAAAGCAGGTTGGACTTTCCGACTCCTGAGTCTCCAATCAGAACAACTGCAAAGATGGCAAAAGGCGATAAGAACACAGGCAGCAGCCAATGAACAACAACCTCTCCTGGCACTTGACAGAACTTTCCAGCACGCAAGTCTGCCTGAAAAGCTGTTTATATGGCATTTCTGAACAGTGCTTGTTCCGCAAGCTAATGCGCTCCAGAACCTCTTGCCTGCACACCCATTTTGATGCAATTCAATTGAGGGGAGTCCAACATGACCACTTGAATGCATACGCTGCCACTTTTTGAGTTAGGGGTGCGCGCAAACAGAACATGCAAGCAGAATGTCAGATCATGCCCGCTCAATTTGCCTCAACTAAAGTGACCACGTCCGGCTGTAGTACGCTGTTCTCGAAAAGTTTTGCGTGCTTGGATGTTGTAATCAGCTTGCAGATCACAGATGAGGATTACACCGGGCTTCCAATTCTGAAAGACACCCAAGAAACACCCCTGCTTACAACATCCTGCTGGACTCCTAAACATGGGGAAACGATTCATGTATGTATCCGCAACATCAAAGATGCCCAGCGCCAATCCAATTGTTTTCGAGAAACAGAGTCGCAAGCTTTGATGACTTGCCTTTGAAGAGGAAATCATACTCGTCATCTGGCTTATGCGACATGTTTGCTACAATACTCTGTCTGCTTTCTAAAGAATGCGCTCTTGCACACCTCTAGGTGCTGGTAGTGAAGAAGTCAGTGACCCCTGCAGAAACCCTGCTTTGCACTATTGTAAATGTACAGAAGCGCACAACCGTAAGTATCCAGTCTGCGCAAGCAATACTTCCTTCAGGCCGCTTAGGAAACCTGGGCAACAAAAGAAACGCGCCCTGTCTTATCCAGCAATCCCCACACCTCCAATTGTGTCTCTACCGTGAGATTCTGAGAAGGGAGAGAAGCGCTTCGATTCCGCAAGGAAGGGGAACTCGCTGGTCGACTTGCACTGTTGAAAATTCGTATGCTGGCACTGACACTGACAGTGAGGCTGGTGCTGGCCACGCAGTTTGAAGTTTCGTCGTCTTCCTGCCGCCAACCGGTCACAATTTCTACCGATCACTCTCAATCTTGTACCGGGTCAGTCAGAACCCTGCAACCTCTGTTCGATATCGATCGATGTATACCATCCCCTCTTATTCATTTGAAGTTCTAGAGTTTCACACACGCAGCGGTTGCAAAAAACACGGTGCTCTGTAACCGAGCTCAGACACGCACCCGGGTCATGTCGACACAGTACAGCATCTTCACGAGTCCGCAGCAAACTCGATTTCCAGGCGCGGATTTGGCAGCCAACTGCACTGGCCACCATCAAGGACGGTACTGCTGTTCGTTATGGCTGCTTTTGTCTCTTTCAGAGAAAGCGTTTTTAGTCTAGAAGGAGATGAGCTGCACGCTAAGGCAGCAAGAATCCCGTTTTGTCCAGCAATAGCACACCACCAGTTGACTTCGTGATTGCCAGGCACTTACCACGGCAACTTACTAATACCACCACTTTATGCAGCTAATGCATGTTTTATACGCTCAGGCGTGGACTAGATCAAGCACCACCTCTGAGAGTCTGTTTTCATCATGCCACGCGATCTGTACGACGCGCTGGAGGTGGCGCGGGATGCCAGCCCCGACGAGCTGCGGGTGGCATACCGCCGGCTGGCGCTCGTCTGGCATCCGGACAAGAACGCCGGACGGCAGGAGGAGGCCACTGTCCGCTTCAAAGAGATTCAAAATGCATACGAGGTGCTTAGCGACAAGAACGAACGCGCCTGGTATGATGCACACAGGGAAGAGATCCTGAGGGGGGGCAGCACTCACTATGCGGGGGCAGAGACGGGCGCCCCACAAGCGGAGGAGGGCATCAACCTCTGGGCGTACTTCAGCACTTCGGCATTTTCGGGTTATGGGGACACCGGCCAGGGGTTTTACAGCGTCTACGGCAAGGTATTTGACGAGATTGCAAAGAACGAAATGCAGGTGAGCCAGCAACAAGCATCAATTTCACTGGCGTTTTCAGAAATACAGACATCAGAATTTCATGGCAGATGCAAACTGGGTTTCAACTTTGTTGAGACGGTGGTGGCTGTGGCAGCTCGCAGCCAAGCAGGTTGCATCCATGATCGTCCCCAATCAAGCTTAAGAGTTTTGAGGGCAACAGCCTTCATTTCGTCTAAATAAAACTGAGCAGCCGCTTAGTCACAGTTGTTGGCTTTGGTGCATGATAAGCGTGAAGAAGCTGGGGTGTCAAGTGCCCTCGCGAACCAGCAAGCCCCCTCTTACCACCCTTCCATTAAAATTTGTTCTCTTCACAAACTCCTGAAGGGCCATAATTCTTTTCTCAATCTTGTTCTCTCACCAGGCCGCCCGGCGAACCGGCCTCGATTTTAGCCCCCTCCCGTCCTTGGGCACCTTCTCGAGCCCCTACTCGGCGGTCTCGTCGTTCTACTCCCACTGGCTCAACTTCACGACCGTCAAGGAGTTCCTATGGGCTGCCGAGTACAACCTGGCCGCGGCGCCGAACCGGCAGGTGCGGCGGCTGATGGAGACAGAGAACGCGAAGAAGGTGCGCGCGATGCGCAAGAAGTTCAACGAGGAGGTGCGCGCGCTCGCGGCGTGGTGCAAGAAGCGCGACAAGCGCGTCATGGAGCGGACGCTCGAGCAAAAAAAACTGCAGGTGGGGGCCGCACCTGTTTGCAAAGTGGGAGATCGCTCTCATTTTACAGGACTTGATTGGAGTAGCACCTTTATTTTGGAGTTGGCAATCCTTCGCACTTCTTCGTGTACCAATTTGAAAATGTCTCTTTCTTCGTGCAGATACTCTTCTCTGATATGAAACTGCAGACCTTCAGGGCACTGTCCTTCTCAGCGGTCAGCCTCCTTGAAAGCCCCTCAGTTGCGAGTTTAATGTTAGGGGCTTGAAGCGATTTGCTAATAGTAGAACACAAGTTTTTTTCACCAACTTCTCTCACCTCAAAAACTTTGGGCGAAATACAGGAATATCTATACCTAGATTAGTTCAGTTAATTCTTCAACCTGACAGGCGCTGCGAGAGCAAGAGGAGGCTCGCGCTCATCGTGAGAAGCTGGCCCGTAAGAAAGCGGAGGCGGCGGCGATGTATGTGGAGCAGGACTGGGCGGTCAACGAGGGGGCGGAGAAGCTGACGGACGAGGGCTGGTGGGGGGACGCTTCAAAAGACAAGAAGGAGGGAGGGGAGGAGGAATTTTACTGTGTAGCGTGCGGAAAGAGCTTCAAGTCAGAGAAGCAGTGAGTGACCCAGGGCTTGTTAAGAGCCGACAGGTGGTAGCCGTAACATTCTTTGATGGTGAATTGAAGTGCGCGTTGTGACGAAGAGAGTTCTTGCAGAGGAATTGTTAAAGGGCATGACAGTCTGATTGGTGGGAGATTCGATAAAAGAGGCACGCTCTGCCACGGTCCTGACGTAGATCAGGTTCTTTGCTCGCAACATATTCTACCGTCCACTAAACCAGAACGGCCACAAAGATTGTCGAGCGCATCCTCACTCGGTGAACGGTTTGGCAACGACATGATGACCCTCAATCTGCCCACAAAGCGTGTAGAGAATCAGTCTTTTCCTCTCAGGTGGAAGAACCACGAGAAGTCCCGGAAGCACCTCGAGCGGGCGGCCATTCTCAAGGAAGCGCTACTGCAAGAAGAAGAGGACGCTAGCGCAGCCTCAGACGACGAAATCCACGACGACTTCGACACCGCGTCGGAGGGCGCTGACGTCAGCAGCGCGCAGGATGACATCAGCAAGGGACGGGGTCCGGTCACGGACGAGGAGATCCTGGCGGAGTTGGATGCGCAAGAAGCGGAGAGGAGTAGGAGGAGTGAACTAGAAACGGGGGAGGAGGAAGCGCGGCCGCCTACCGAAGATAGCGAAGCAGAGGGGAGCGTTGGAGATGATGAAAATGGTAGGAGCGACGGGGCAGAAGAAAGTGGTTCCGAGGCTGAGTCCGAGGACGGGTTAGGCGATCTGATGCGAATGCAGCAGCAGCGGGGTTCGAAAGGAGCAGAGGCAGCAAGCCAGGGGTCGGACGATGGGACGGTTTCTGAAGATGCGAGCCAGGAATCTGAAAGCGAAGCTGAAGAGGACGGCGCAGAGAGCGGGGCGGAAGACGACGATGGGCTAGGGGACTTGCTGCGATTGCATAAGGCGCAGAACGGGGCGGTTCCTCGGACAAAGAGGGGCAAACGAAATACTTCTGAAGCCGGGAAATCGGATGAAAATGTTGCGGAAGAAAGGGAGACAGAAGCAAACGATGTGGAGAAGGTTGACGAAGAGCCGGGTGCCACAGACGTGGCTCCGACAGGCGAGGAAAGCGAGGGGAAAGCTAATGAGGTCAGCGCAGAAAGAGATGCAACCAACGAAACGGCCGAAGTTTCGAAAGAAGAGAATGACGAAACAGAGGCGCCGCAACGGGACACGGCGAAGGCGAAAAAGGCACGGCGGGCGGCGAACCGAGCCAAGAAGGAAGGCGCGCAGGCCGCCGAGCTTGCGCCGGATGTGACGTCAGCGAGGGGCAGGAAAGGGAAGAAGGGGAAAGGCTCGAAGGTGAGGCGTTGCTGACCTTTCTTCTTCGAGAATCTCTTACAGCCTCAGCACGTTTGTGCTTTGACGCGGGCTTCGATTCCCGGGACCTTGGAAGCAGAGTTCCTTGTAATGAGGGGTTTTGAGCACAATATGCAGTTTACGTTGTTGACAGTGGGTCATCTCAACACTGAAAATAGGCTTTGTGCTCTTAAGCACTATGCCCGCCTCCCCACAAAACGATCCCTGACAAGTCCTGGTACTGATTGGAAGGTAGGAACAATCTTTTCGAAGCCGCTGTGCAAAGGGGCGAGAACAGAATGTCATTAGAAGCTGTGGAAGGCGAAGTTGCTTTCTCTGCCGATTCAGTGTAAAGTGTAAAGCACGGTAAGCTTGTGAAGTTATGAGTTAATGCGACCATGCGCCGAGCCTAACACCGGCTCTTCACCGTTATTACAGGCAGCCACTGCCGGTTCCCAGATGGAGTGCGTAACATGCGGGGAAGAGTTCGACAGCAGGTGGGTCGGACACGCATCCTTCGCTCATTGCCATCGTATCCTGCTTTGTTCACCTTCGTTGCTGTCCTCATTTAAGAGCCGTTGCCGGAACCTTATCCACTCGTATCGCTCTTGCAAACCGATTGCAACCACCGCTACAGATTTTGGCAACCTGCATATTCACTCTAGCCACAATATGACCGTCTTTGGTGGAAGGTGTGCTGCATGAGGTACCAAAGCATCCTCCATAATTGGAATCCTGAATCTTTGTTTGATAGCCCGGATCCAGGATAGTCACTTTCCCACAACAAGAGTGCTTGGAAATATCTGGGAGCAGGACAGTCGGTATGTCACCTGCGAAGGCCTGCAAAGTGCGTCGCTGATTTATGTTTGGGCTGTCGGAAGCAAGTTGCGACAGGAACAAAGACCGCTCACAGTGTTCTCCTTGCTGACCGCAGAACGCAGCTCTTCAAGCATCTCACAGCCACAGGACACGCCATACCCAAAAGGTGACAATCTGGGTTACATGACCGGGACTTCTGGGCAAAGTTCTCAAACGGGGTTTGCATGGCTTTATGGCGTTCAGCCTGTCGTGGAGAATTTATCGAGCGAGCAATTGGAAGGACAGGTCAGGAGAGTAGGTGTGGTCTGCCGACCAGGGCGGTAGCATGTCCTTGATCGAGAATGAGCCGTCCTCTTATTGTCAGCGGTCGGTCAACTGTAAGTGCGCTCTTGCTATGTTTTGTATAGAGTGCGTGCATTGGCGGCTTGACTTCACCTGGAGAATTTCAATGTACATACGTCATGCCGCATGTGCTTACTCAGTCACTTGCTTCTGAAGTGACATGTTTGCGGCATTGACTTACCAGCCAGCTGCCTTGCGGCCTCTGGCAAGCTTGTCGCCTTCGTCAGTGCGGTACTGCACATGTTCCGTGTGCTGACCATCCATATAGCCGTGCGCGTCTGGCATGTCGTGGGTGCACTGAATGAAGCAATATGAAGTCTGGTATTACGTAAACTGCAATTTTCCAACTTTGATTCTAAAGTTCACTCGGACAAGGGCGGCCTATGCATGCGTCTTCCGCTCCGCGCGGCAGTTGAAGCGCCCTAGGCAGCAGGCGCTGCGCGACCTTGCGCCGCCCTGCAGATCGGCCGCGGGCAATGATACTATATATGCTCAATGAAGTAGATCGATCGAAGGCATTTATGATTCGTGACTCCCGTCAGTGCACTTGTGCTTATATAATGGGGGAGTCCCGGCGCATGGTGCCGTGCGTGGGCCGCCCGGCCGCGGCCTGGGCCATGCTGGCATGTGCATTACATGGCGGCGCACGGCGCGCGCGGTGCATCTCCGTGGTCCCTAAGTCAAGGTCGACCACAACGTACACATAATACGCACTAGAAGGCTTTCTGTGCACAAGTTACCTACGGTGGGTCCCGGCCGAGTCGACTCCCGCAGCGAAAATGTGGGACCCGGTATCAAATTTCGTCAGTAGTACCGGCGGTCCACGTTACGACGACTCGGACTTCTGTAACATGTACGCAACGAGTACTCTCAGTAATTTCCTCGTCCGTCACTGAGTGTCATAATAGTGTAGTGGACTGTTATATTTTACACTTTCACTGAAGCATCAAAATGCCACACTATGAGGAGGCTTGTGAAGCTTATAGAAACTCTTTGACAAGCAAAAAAAAATGTTGGGAGGGCGTCATTAGATGTCCTTTGAAGCTCCAACATCAAGTTTTATTGAGGGCAAATCTCAATTAGCAGCATAGGAGGCGCACAGTTGGGTATCCAGAAAGTTGGTGTCGGATTTCCCGGTGTCGGATTTTGGAGAGTCGTAGCCGGCAGAGGCTCAGTTCCGACCGCAGACTTCGTCATAAATTCAAGGGTACCGTTCATCGGACGGTACAAAATAAAGAAAGATAGGTACGATCAAACATGCTGAGATAATAACACGGTGTCACTGCACTGAAACGGGATTAGTATAGGGGTTTAAGGTGGGCACGGGTGTAAAGCGGGTATTTATACGGGTTACGACTTTTGGTTTTAGTCGGGGTTTAGATACTAGGTAGATAATATCGAGCCGCATATATACGCATTATACATATATTACGGTATACCTATCTCCTTGGTCTCATAAGATGTGCAGTCCGGCCACAGGCCAATTGCAGCTAGGCGTGCTCTCTCGCGCGAATTCGCCTTGAGGACATTGGTCGGAACTGGCGCGAAGAGCAAAATCTGCAAGATGTTGGCGCGAGAATGAAGGCGGGGGTAGGTACCGACCGGCGCGTCCTCTTCGATGATGGGAGGTTTGCAACTCCGACACCCGCAAATCCGACACCAAGTTTATGGTTACCAAAGTTGGCCGCCATTCTTGACTTTTGCAGAGCGCCTTCTCTTACACT